>DWKL01000073.1:0-26636 GCA_018249415.1 Phareas burnsi | reverse complement strand
ATATCTATATGCAATATACTTGAGAACAATGTTGAGTCGATAATTTCAATCAAGAACATTAATCATCCATGCAGTTATAACCTTCCTTCACAATCTATTCTTGGGTTTCCATGAATTACCACAGCTATACTTAACGCGTGGGAACGGCACGCATTGAAACTAATGCAAAGTGTATCTCTAATTTTGTGTTCAAACGTTTGAATGTGTCGCTGCAATATGGTACAAAGTATATATTCGAATAATATCAAATAAAAAATAATTACGCAAACTAATTACGTATGGAAATTAAGTATAACGTATCTCTATCATCTTTCTTATGATTAATCTAATTCCAAAAAGATGGTATTCCTTGGTTGGTTGGTTAAATACCTGAGAGCCGGGATCGGTCTTAATACCAGATCTGTATTCAGACTAGTACAGCAGTTTTAAAAGTTTAACTAGCCATGCTGATATCGAACCCCCTCTATAGGAGTAAATGTAATCCTAGAAACATGATTGAACACAATATTGTGGCAATTATTTGAAATGTGATATATAATCTTAACATTATCATTAATCCTGGCTGGTTTTCTCTTAAATAAACGCCTCCTAGACTCATAACCACACACTAGGATTTTCTGCGTCGCGGGTAGTATATCAAACAAGGACATATATAGACATATACCAAGAAGTCCAAAAAAAACCCTGACTGAGAACAGCAATGTAGATTCGTCATATCCGCATCATGTTTGCTTGATCGGGGACCAGTGTGGTTAACGCTGCGCTACACGGTTAGTCAAGAATGAAAAGGGTATCATACTTTAGCACGCTGCACGGATACACTTTCTGCGAGGCAACCATCTCAGTCCTCAAGACAACACATCTACGACCCTTCGTACCGACCGTACTTACGACCTCAAATAGGATATTGGTCCTGTTTGATGTAGGTGTCCATGAGTTACAGTGATTACTCAACATCCGACTATGTACGTATTGGTAGACTTGAGTTCGTAGATAGATAGACCTTTGAATACTTTATGGAGAAGTTTTAGGCGTATTACATCAGTTTTTACCTCAAACGGAACTTCAGTTTTGTTTGGGGTTGGATATGGGTGTCCATGGGCTGCGGTGACCACTTAACATCAGGTGGCCTGTAAGCTCGTTTGCTACTTTACAAACATAAAAAAAGCGCACGTTTACGTAACTATATCAATTGATATAGCTAAGTACATTAATAAATACAAATAATAGAGGTAAATGGGGACGGAAACCAGTACTCTGCGTAGCAGCCGTAGCAATGCGACTACAGCTACGCGAGCTCATCACATGGAATGACGTATTCTATTTATTTCTTCTATTAATTCATTTTAGTTGTGCTTGTTGTATACAAATCAATATAATTGTCTATTACTTCGACATAAATACAATTTTCAAAATCCATCCTTGTTTATAAGATACCAAAACATAAAATATGTGTTTATCTATCTGGCTAATCTAGCCAAAGGTGTGAACCGTTTTTGAGGATAATTTACAATTCGAGTAGAATAAGATTTCGCAAAGAGTACCATAGACAAAATTATACTGAAAATATGAGGGTCCACACGGAAAAATATAAAAAGTAGACTTCGGTGTGAGTGTAATAAGGCGACTTTCACTACGCCACCGCATGTTTCCGTGCCAAACATCAATTGGCGGAGCACTACTTGGCCACTTAGCAACTACTAAGACTAGTAGTATTTTTTATCACTCGGAATAGTAATCAGCTTTCAGTTTTAGGAAATCAGCGTACTCAAAGTTTGGAAGACGCTATTTATTTTTACTTTTCTGATCTCTACATTTTTGCTTTTTTTTGGATTCTGCGTTGTACCTTAGACATGAATAAAAATATATTTTCCTCTTTTCTCTTTATATGTCTAATATATGTCGATAGCACAATCGCTTATAACCAAGAAATACCAAACTACGAGGAGACTATATAAAATGTACATTGCAAATGTACAATTCATATAATCTCCTTGTGAAAATAATCATATTTTAGGTTATATAGTCAAATTTTAGACTCCTTCATCGAAGGTACACTTTCAAAACCTATGATTTTTTAAGTCACGTGTATAGATATTACAAAATATTATCAGCTTTTGTTTATTGAATAGAAACAGAAAACGAGCATATAGCCCATCTTACTTTGAGGGGTCACTGCTGTCCATGAACATCTATAATCGACCACATATAGATAAGGACAATTTGAAACGCTTTATGTCCTCATTTACTTGTCCTCATCGACCCACGAACAGTTTGAACTTGCTGGAACGACTAAGAAAAATCTTGCGCAAGACACTTGCGAGTTTTCCACAATATTCTAAAAGGTATTTGAAGTCCTATTAGGATAAGGTGGGGTCTTAATCCTTGTAATTCTCAAAATATAGTGCTAAGAAATTTAACTGTGAGTTGTTAATGATGTTGATACCTTGTCTCCTGGGTTGGTGTTGCCATCGGAGAGCGTTCCCGCCGCGCCGTCTTCGGCGTCGCAGCCGGCGGAACACCCGCGCCATACCAATCCGCCTTCGCGTGCACTCCCTACAAACAGATTTTACATTTATCTTATTCTTTATATTTACCACGTAGAAATATCAAAAAAGTATGCAGTCCACGTGATATCATCAGTGGCCGTTGGCGATCGTGGACATTTGTAATTAACCCCAAATAGGATTTAAGTTCTACCGGAGGTTGGCTAGATGCATTGCTATCTATGACGATAAAGTTAGAAGATCTGCAGTACCCATCTCTCTCTCTTAACACACACTTGAAACCAGAATACAACAGCGTTTAATTCTACTGCAGTGAAGCAGAAATTGGTGAGGCAGTGGTGCTTCCAGAGTCGAACCACGTAGGTCCTACTAGCTTTAAGGGTATTATTCTTTTTTTTGCACCTATTCATTCTTTTATTGCTCACTTATCTAGAATAATTGCATGCTCAGTTATAAGGAAATTGTTTGTTAGATAAAAGTTCAATTAGGTCCGTATACACATTTTGTACACAATATCTTTCTTTGTAAAACATATTACCGTCTTTTGTTAGATATAGGTTTTTTAACTCCTTCATCTGTCTTTTTTATTAGAAAGAAAACTACGTCTTGAAACATTAGTTCACTAATTAGCTAGATAGGAACATTCAAATTGGCTGTTAAAATATAATCTAACAATGAAAATAAAATGTTTTGTTAGATTCCTCCTTGCGTAAATGTTGTGTCAATTACCAACAACGCCAGAGATATAAAATATTCTACGGTTTTAAGATCAAAACGGCTAATAAACGCGATAACACTTGCCAAATGTTTTTTGTACACAGGATTCCTTTGAAATTCTTGTGCTATTTTATTTCAAAACATTTAAGTGGGATTTTTAATCAACAATAATAAATTGTATAACAAGCGAAGACATTTAAATATTAATCTCTTTCATTGCAAGGAAGCAATATAATATGAGTGTAGCGAAGAATCAATATAACATCCCCTGAGGACAAAATATTTTACGGCGGAGTGATACACTCCATATTTCATCGCCCTCTATAATCTCTTTGATCTTTTATATTCTTGTTCATAATTCAAAACTCACTAGTGACCTCTATGAAACTATCTTAGAGAAAACGGGACTTTGCTTGCACTGATTGAAAGCTCATCATTTGACATTCCTCTACATCCTCTATAGACCGATAGATCGCTTAAGAAACGATTCCTAACAGTATGACAACTCATGCGAATTTATACCGCAGTCGCGGTCATATCTCATGATCGTTTCAGGGTTTTATTTTCGTGCTCGAAATATACGATTTACACGTGTCGTCTGTCGAGGACGCGAAAATATTTTCTTTAATTTTGTTTTAAACATCTTGAGTAATATGTTTCGCGATGTGTATTTTAATCCTGATTCAGGACAGTTACGTAAACATAAAAAGTACGTATTATGTAATGTATTTTGTAGAATAAAAATAATATCGCCAGTGGCACAACGCAACACTCATAAAGTTGTAGCAAGGACAATCGATGTACAACACTGGGGTATTGATCGTATAATGTACATATGTGCCTGCAGTCAATTAAACAGTGGCCTGGGACTACTACCGATAACTTTGTATCATACAATATCGATTACATTCATTATTAATAAAGCTAGCCTTGTCAGTAAACTTGTCATAATAACTTTTTGCTGATGAAAAATCAGTTTGTTTGCCACAAATGTTGGCTATAATTTTATAGTATGATTCTAAAATTGTATGCAATACATCCTCGGAATCTTTAAAAGACATGAATAAGTAAAATCGGTATTTATAAATAAGTAAAATATATTTGTTTAATGTATGTGTTAATAAGATAACGGTTGTAATGCGGGCCCAAATTCAGACAAAGTTAATTTGTTATTTTTGTAGATAACTTATTGGTTACAACTGTGATGGATATTTTTTCTATGCTTATATGCTTACAAAAGATACTTCTGACGGAAATAAAATAATGCCATTAAAGGAGCTAATCAATGATGATCTGTTATCATTAATAAATTACATTAATAAATTGATTGCACTCATAATTCGCTGTGAGGCAATTTTTATGTTCCAGTTCGGGAGGTGCGTTACCGGGCACACTTACAGTGATGCGACCATCTCACTCCTCAGGAGTAGTAACGCATCTACGTACGTTCTCAGACAGAACATTTTTGTTTAAGGTTAGATGTAGGAGTCATTGAGCTGCAGTGAACACTTAACATCACGTTCGTTTACTACTCTTCAAACATAAAAAAATGATGATAAATGATAATGTACGTAAAAAATACATACCAATTATTATTATAAGAGACAAGCGTTTGCGATGTTACATCTGATTTTTTAATATTATATTTACGTATTCCAAATTATATTTGAGGAAAATGTGCTACTCGCCGTAAAATCCCCTTTTGCAAAAAAATGTATTTAAATTAATTCAGCCGATTTTAAGATTACAGACATTTACGGTTTATTACGTGTTTATTTAAATTTAATTTAATTTCATTTTGAGTGGAAATAAAACAGTAAATGAATGTTTCTAAAACAGTTTCCAACAGCTGAACGAGTTATTGTTATATTTACATGGTCGTAGAAAAACCAAGAAATATATAATAAACCCTATGTATTCGTCAGTAAGCGGATTATAATCTCTTTTCCAAAATATTTTTAATAAATAATAAATAGTAATTAAGTCTTTAGAATTAAAATTTTAGAAAAGATCGAATGTAAAATTAAATAACGCTACACAATGTTATATACGATCATTAATTAAAAGTATACGACCCCCTCTTTGTCACAGTTATGCCAATGTTAAGATAAGTGATGCCAAAATATTTAAGGACAAGTCGTCTTTTGTTTCTTTATCCGGCATAATGACCTTGTGTGAAACTAAATGTTATTACGCCACGCATTTATTAAGTGCATTGTTGAAAAAATGTGTAAACATTTTGTAAAATCCTGTACTCTTTGAAAAATATTTTGACTTTCATCTGGATTCCAATTTATATTTAAATTTAGAAGTTTTAACGGCAACCATTAGTAATTTTTCTTATCGTGTCGAATTATACCAAAAATAATTATAATACCGAATTATATCTAATAATTTTTTTTTCATAAGTTCGCTACACCATTGTGCACCGGTTCATAGAACGCACCTATGATCTAATGATAATAATTTTCGAGTAAATAAGCTATCAAGTACCGGCAGATAGACACTTAGGCACATGAACATGACGAAATTATAAGGGTCCAGATTTTTCCATTTAGCTACGGAATCCAAAAATTGTTTTTGTAAATCCGCATTTAGAGTTAATAGCAATAACGCTTTCTCTATTCATAACCCCACACTAAGATCTCCTGTGTCGTATGCACCATAGATACGCACAAAGACACAAACACCCAGCCTGCTTGGCCGGGAATAGAACCCGGAACCTTGTGCGTGTGAGACTGCTGCACCACAAGGCTCGTGGAATTTATCAACAAAGTGCATATCGTGTATACTGTAGGTACATTACAATGCCTTTGAGATCAAACAACCCGTCGGTATATTGATATGGAGATTATAAAGTACTTATTCATAAGTGTGCTATCAGATTAATATGCTGAATGTATAGTTACTGAAATTGCGCAGACTTGTAATAATAATTTGGAAAAAATAATAAGATATGTTTATATAAAAACAATTCGCGATGCATGTATTGTAAATGATGCAATTTTGCTTAGCTTTAACTTGGTCATATCTCGTTAGGTAGTTCATATATAGGTACAGGTTGATGTGGTTTTCTGTTGGTACTGCACCGGTCAAGTTCCAATTTGATGACGCAAGTGCTGTCACACGATCCACCGGTGGCGACGCAATCAAAACATTGACTGATGCACATCACGTACGCCACCACATAAAATTTATTTTCTCAGAACCTTTAACTTAAATTTAATATTCGGGAAATCCCTTGCAAATATGTTTTTCCTTATTTTGAACACCTTCAGTTAATTCTATCACTTAGATCACGGCCGTAAATATATTTTAATGTGGATGACCATCGTTTATGATGAAGTAAAATAACAGTATAATGTAAGATTTATCTGCAGTTTTCCTCAGTGATGTAATGTTTGGGCTATCACGTGCCGGCGGCCGCGTACCGGAATAATCCCCAAACTTGTGATCTACAAGCGAGTTTACGCAATAAATTAAATTTTACTAAACTGTGAAATATATCACCCCAGTCGTAAAAATGTAAAGTACACAACAGTATTGCTATTAAAACATGGGACTGTCATAATCATTTTACGTTTATTTGAAAAGTACACAATGAAAAGCTAAGGTCGAATTTGATAGACAAGTGAATGAGGTTCATCCACATCAAACGGACGCGTGGCGGTCCTTCACGATTTGTTTTGCGCGTTCCTTTTTACCGCGTTCGTGCAAGATGTGGAACGAGCTACCTCCTGAGGTATTCCCGGTGCGCTATACATGGTATTCTTCAAGGTGCAAAAAGAACTCTCATTCAAAGCCGCCAATGCAATGGAAATTCTCTGATGTTACAAATGTCCGTAGGCAACGGAGACCATATACCATAAGGTAGCCCGTCAACCTTATCTTTCGATTTATTCATAAAACAAAAATGAAATTCCAGTGCATGTTATAACAATGATTTTTCTTCAGCGATTTTAAATATAGTTTAAAAGTCAATATTGATCATACGCCCAATAATTCACCAAACATAAAACTAACTGAACAAAACAAGACGATAACATTTACAATGGAAGGAAACGTATATTTTTCCTTTAAAACCAAAAAGAAACATGTATATTATATTTGTGTATATAAGTGCGTAATATGTTTTATATATAAGCTTGCGTGTTCTCGCTAGAGAGTGTAACACAGTGGCCCGTGATCTTCCAATTAGAACACGTAGTAGCGGCATCCCATAGTAACAGCCTTCATAACATAATTAATGTTTAGCGGTCATGTGACGATAGATAAGTAACAATCATTTACTTCAAATTATATTAACATTATATGTGTATGCGTATGCAATAAATGTTCCTTTTTAGTTCGTATATAGTACCTACTTGATTTTCATTGAAATGATAAAAGAAAAATCGTTCAAAGTTTATTATTAAGCAATTTTGTTAAAAGCTTCTTCGTGTTTAGTTATATGCATGGAATGCATTTTAGTAATTATATGTATATAATATTTTTTATAGTAGTAGTGATAGCCTAGTGGTTAAGATTCTGGTCCCCCTCACTGAGGGGACGGAGTTCGAACCTGCACGCACCTCTGATTTTTCTAAGTTATATGCGTGTTAGAAATTAATTATCACTTGCATTAACGGCGAAGGAAAACATCGTGACTAAACCTGCATGCCTAAGTGTACCGATCCGCACTTGGCCAACGTGGTGGACTATGGCCTAACCTTCATTCAGTGAGGAGACCCGTAGCCAGCAATGGGACATAATGAGTTGATGATGAATATTTTTTATAACGATTTCATGCCGAGTATTGTGCACCTTTTCAATAGATGAAAATTTATAAGGATGCAATAAAGTCTAAATATTATGTTATTTGTAGAAGCATTCGAAGGTAACAAAAACGTTTTATAGTTTTGAGAAAACGTTACAGAGAAATTCGCACGAAATGGTATTTTTACATTAAATTTTATAACATACATTGCGTAATACCATATTATATAAAAAAAGGATATATAAGTGACCATAGTAGCGTAACAAATTTCTACGCGCGACCACTCATTCTAAGTTCGTCTTTTTGCCCCTTTAGCTCTCAGGAACTCGTTTACAACTTCAACAGAAGTGTCGACATCAACGACCAATACAAGTGAGACATTGTCTAAACCCTATTCTTCTTAAGATTTGTCATAAGGCACACAGGATATTGCAGGATCAGATTACTGTCGAAAAATCACTTTAAACACATCTTCCAACACACCGATGACGAGCTTTGGTGATATGACTACCGCTCCGTCTGTGATTTTGCTACAATTCGATAGGGTTCGGGCATTGTCGTAAATTGGGACGGACATACATAGATACATCTATTATAAACTCAATGTTAGACAAAATATGTTATCTGTTGATTCCCACTGACACTGCCGTAAAATTTGTATATTTCAAATCTAAATAAATAAATTGACTAATACTTTGACTAATACTAAATAAATTGTCGATAGTATTATAATATTCGAGATTCGGATTGCATCCTCGCCTCGAAAACGAAATATACATATAGCCACTTTTCAGAATGTTTTAACGAGCAGTGATTAAAATGTACTAGTAAAAATTAATTTTCAACAAGAAAATATATGACACTATGTTGCGACATAAGTAAGTGCACAAATTCATAAAAATCTTCGTTCAAAACTTCTGTCAAATGAATAAACATGTTATTAATAGTATAATAAAACATACACTTATAAACATATTATGTATAGCATTTTTATGTTATTATGATAATCTGCATTTATCATGTATTTGTATTTTTAATAAAATAGTATAAAACTCAGATTAAAGCACGTCCACGTCCCTGTATTGAACTCCCCAAAGCTCCAAAGGTATGACAATAAAAAAAAACTACACAGATAAGACAATACTTCAATCACCTGACAAAACTGACATCACTTCACTTGTTTGCTAATTTCAATATTCCATACATGAATTTATGGAACGAAAAAAAAAACTAATATATTAATGATATAAATAAATGAAAGGACACCAAAAGTTTTTTTCTTACGAGTATGCAAATATAACCGAAAGCAGTGTTTCACAATTGAAGTGTCGCGGTCCACTGGGGTGCCATTGTCGTCCTATTTTCGGGTGTATAGTATTTTACGTCTGCCGTAAGCATCTTGAAAGATAAATAATTATGAATGAAGTTAAATTTATTTAGTATGACGACTTGATAAGCATATGTCAAATATTTACGAAATAACAGACCAGTGGTATTATAATTTCTAAATCTTTTTTATAATATTCTTTTATCACTACCTAACATATTTTTAATTGTGAAACAGTTAAATATTTTTCACATAACTGTATGCTATTTAGATACCACAAGTACCACAATTTCAGATTTAATAATAAAAAGTATAAACCTTCATCGGCGAAGTAAAGGACAGGAGCAATGGCGCCATTCTGCAATTTCTCCGTGTTGGTTGTATGCGCGGGCGCACACACTGAGTTGCGAAGCAATGCGGAGAGTTTGTCACGCATCGCATCGCACATGCGCTCGACGCACCTTGACTCCTTACCAGCCGGCGCCGGCGCCGACGTCTAGCCCCAAGTGGTAGCCGAGCCAAATGTTTCACGTATTCAAAATAAATTCAACGCTCGTAATAAACGCCTACGAACTGAATCTTTCACTACCTAACTGATGTCGTATAATCACAGCCACAATTTTATTGCTTCGTTTCAATATGGACTAGTTTCCAAATCTTCAATATTGGTTATGTTAGTAAAAGCACGACCGATTTATGAACACGCAATAATTCAATATCACATTAATTGTTAAATATCACTTAAATAGTAAATTGACAATTTTTTTTATTAATATTATCGATACAAAAGCACTCGAATATATATTTTTACGATGTATGAAAAACATAAACTTAGCAGAAGTGTGCGATGAGCAGTTGCTCGGGGCGGACTGTCTATTCCGGGCTCGAGCGAGCACGTGGGCGCGACGACCGCCGCCCGCCCACCGATCAATGGATAGGAGATTCGACACCTGAGCCTCCAAAATCCTCACTATATTCACTTATTCGGCTTTATTATTATTAATTACTCGCAACACGAGCGACTGAATTAGACACAAAATTATTAATTATTTCATACGAACATTATGCATTTTCTCACCAGGGCAATGAGTAAATGCAAAAATTAAAGAACAATATGCAATTTTTGAAGGCATATCTCATTTGGCTGAATTACACATTCATTTATCACTGTCGTCTATAGCGAATATAAATTTCGCTTTCTAAAGTGTCTGTAGGTAAATTCTTGACGCGGACACAATGAAGGTCTATATTCTTAATTTAAGAAGTTCATAATTAAAAATAAAAGATTGTTGTATCATTTCCAACATAAATTAAATGAAATATAACTACAATTATTATTACAAATTGATATATATCATAATAAACATGACTGATTTAACTATTGTAAATAATGAGACACGACCCTCACCTTGAAAGCTTTTACGCCTCCCACTGGGTAGAACTCCCTAAGGGTAGAAGGGCCTTGAAATCTCTATTATTATGAGGAATTACCTACTCTTACATATATTTCGACAGGGCAATTTCGTTTTGACTTTTACTCGAAAAAATTTGTATGAAATATGTTGCTTAATCCTCTGAGATGTTTACGAACGAATGTCAATCCATCTCGTTGTAATCAAAGCTACGAAATAACTACAAGTGCGACGGAAATTGAAAAAAAACTATGAATACTAATTCTCAGTATATCTAATTAAAATAAATAGTTCAAGAATCTGAAATTCGGGTTCCCACACTCGAGATGCGGGTTTTGTATCGCAGGCCGTTGTTTTTCGAAGTTATCTGCGGAAATTATTTCACCTACTTTAATGGTGAAGGAAAACATCGGGAAGAAACCTACAAATACAGCATTCTCAATCGTGTATGCAATATACAAATGACCAGCGTCTATGACCTAAACCCTTCTCATTCTAAGAAGATGGAGTTGTACCCTTGTCTAGTTATACGTAATACTGGTAAAAGGTTTTATGGAAGTATTCTACGTTTAATGTTTTATATAGGTCCGGTTTTGGAAATATATAATGTACCTTTGATCACCAAAGTGTTAATACACAAAGATGACACGGTTTCTGAACTTTGTGATGTTTATAAATAGCTTTACCGATCTGTAACATTCGTGAAACGTTGGCTTCTCCGACATTATATTACCTTCCAAATCATCTCATTTAAATCTTATTTTATTGTCATCGATTGTCCAAAATGTAAGTTGTATTGTTTTAATGATTTTCCCTGATCACTGTATTTAAAATTCAGTAATTCGCTATATAGACATTGTGTTTACTTTACCATACCAAAGAAATACATAAAATACAATAAGCGTGGTATATATTCGTTAAATACGATACGTTTTGAATGTCACGTCACGGTCAAACAATTGACTGACAACATTATACGTCGGCAATTCGTGACGTACTGTACGTGTATTTAATTAACCATCGTATAAACAAATATAATTTCATTTAAACATACATTTTAATTTCTTTTATAAACAGTCTTCATACTATATTTGAATAATTCAAAATTAATTTAATTATACAACGCATACTTGACAATTCTTAATTACGTCCTCGTAGATAAAAAACATACATTATTGTTTGTAAGTATTTTTTGTATCAACTATAACAAATTAGTCTTCAAATTGGAATTAACGAAACAAAAAATAACTAGGTATTTTAATCTAAACCTAAACTTGCGAAAAATCTTGAATTAAATATTATTATCCGAAATCTCACAGCAAAGTGAATGATAGCGGAGATTGAGATTCTCAACACTACTTATTGTAAACTTTTGTGTGTAACATGTGTTATAAACGATAACCTTGATATCGACGTAAACAATCCGAGCTTTCAATTACAATTTCGTAAGCATAGTTTGAAACTGTTAATATTTGGATAAAGACATTGTGAGTCTATGTAGTAAGTGCTTCATATGCCGATTATTTTTGCATTATTGCATGTTACAATAGTTGTTTTGATAAAATAATTACGTGTAATGGCAATTTGCCAGTTACATTTGCATATCATGACATATTAACGTCACGGATACTTAGTGTGATCAACAGAAAATGCTTACATTTACAGTATACCTTGAACAATAAGTATTTGATGGAATGAACCGTTTGTAACCATCCCGTAATATTAAAATTAATTCCTATGCGATAATAAGTACTTACAGATGATAGCAAATGACTATTCTCTAAGTTAATGCAAGAAATATACAAGTTATATTAATACACGAAACTCTTTTAAGTGTTATCTTCACAAAAGTCTTAACGGTCAAAGTAGGGGGTGAACAACCCTGGAGCTGTATCAATAAACATCTAGAGACATGGCGCCGCCTGGAATGTCCTCGGCGCCCTTCAAACGACCTTTCTACTTTCGTCGCTGTTCAGGTCGTAAACTCTCGGAAATTGGAGAAGTCACAATCTGGCAAACAAAGATAAGTAATTGCTTTATTCATACAATTGCAACCCATTTACGTTCCATTCCTGGACATTGGTAGTTGGGGAATGTGTAGAGCAGACTCTATTTCAAATGCAGACTGATGAAGATTTAGTCACATAAGGAAAGTATTAATTACTTATTATAAAGATACGATATTTTGTGTTCCCAAATGTATCAAATGTTGACCTTTTGTACATTACATTATTAAGCGAAAGTGACGAAAAGTACTTATACCTATATAGTTATTTCCTTTGGTAACAATGTATAATAGATATTACTTTATTACGTATGTTAGTATTGTAAGTATAAAATTTTACATAAGATTGCTTTAAGCAATAATACAAACTTACAGTCTTGTCAACGTTTTTATTACGCGTCAATTGCTTTACAAATGTATATTAATGTTATGTCTGCAGTTAGTTCGTCATCGTCATCATCAAACCAGTCGTCATCGTTAACCTATTAGAACATCGATTTCAGATGAGAAAGCTTTAATCCATAACCCATATTCATGGTCAAGCGTGATAAAATCAACAGTAGAAGCCCCTTAAACTATTTCGTGTACGTAATTCACGTTGATGATTAACTTAGGTGAATTAGGTGCACCAAATCCATTGTTCAACTGAAGAAGCACTTGCTCAAATCAATTAGCTGCATGGCAACAATTGGATTTCAACCCGAACGCGTAGTTGGCAAATCCGGGTATGAAGGAGAAATCTCGCACAGTATAAAGTATACTGTAAGTGTTTCCAATTCAGGTGGAAGAATGCGTCCATTAGTGACCTCACGGGCAAACCCTCGATGTCTTCTTCGTATAATTCAAATCATTATGGATAATTGTACACGCCCTCATGACTACTCATTTGACCATAGACTTTCATGATAATTTTATATTTCTTTAATGTAATAAAGCAAGATACTAACCGGATACGGAAATATAATGGAAGGATACAAAGAAAAAATCGTTTGATAAGGTAAAAATTAAGCTATAAATCGCTCGCCCTTGTTTTGTTTATTTGTTTATCCTTCAAACGGAACATTTGAAGATTTTACTCGATCAATCGATATTCTTTATCGCTTCGTTTTGTTTGTAAATTATGAGCTTTGTAATGTTGCAATAAAGCAAAGTAAACGCAATATTCAATTTACATTTCTCTAGAGACATATTAAACATTCTTGCTAACAATATTCTTTTTCGTATATCGATTGGTATATTGATGTTACAGTATCCAAACTGATTACCTATCGACCTATCACGCACCGATTAGCCATAGTTACACAATGATATGTTATACGTCATGCGAAGACGAACGATATAATCAAGATTAGTTTTAGAAATGCAACTTGTATGGTAGATGGAGATGTGTATTAAAATTAGAAGCGACGGTCAGTTATTCTGAGATTGCGACGTCACACGAGACCCAACAACAACACACGAATCTTTAAAACGCACGCTAAATAGGCGAACAATGTTAACCAACTAGTAATATGTTCCATTGTTTAATTGGACGAAATTTTCCGACATTACTGTAACGACTCTTGTTTGACTAATAACAATTAACGCTTGTGCCACTAGCAAACTCAACTGACCGCTAAACAGTCACGTAAGTACACGCTTCATTAACTCATGACTCGAAGGAACCTAATCAAGGTCACTTTAATGACTAAGCTATCTCAAAAAGATCTTTATATCATTGCAGTTACAGCAATTTTCTGTAAATATCAAAGGAGCAAAATCAGAGGCGGACCAATCAATACGTTTCACGCATGCGTCAAAGGATTTTAGAATTTCTCTCTCACTACACTTCAGTATTTGCGAGCGTAGGCGTGGGATTCAACATTTTCATAAAATAATTTTGGAATCTTCTAGATATGCTTTGTGTAACATAATTGTATCGCATTTTTAAAATCTGTTCTCTTTTATCCATATTCATTACTTTATGTTATTCGGGTAGGTACAAATACTATAGGACTTAATACTATATTCAGATATATATTCAGATTGCCTACCAATTGGGTCCAACCCTTTTTATGTCCCACTACTGAGCACGGGTCTCTTTCCACAACTGGAGAAGGCCTAGAGCATACTCAAATGCGGATTGGTGGAGATATGTGTCAGTAGCCTACCTGTATCGAATGTTTTTAAACTTCCCACAAGACCTCCGACAAGATTTAACGAAAGCTATCCAATAATAACAACTGGGATCGACGGTTTTGCGTGGTCCCCGAGGCACGGAAGCGCGCGTAGAATCTAGCCACTAGCGGTCAACCATCCAATTAACGACCGCGCCCGACTACGATCTATATGCGCCTACCAATTGATTATATGGACTCATACGGTTGAGATGAGCTCCCCCTATGCTCTTTGGCGTACACACAGATGGGGCACGAACTGAAGACTTCAGGAGATTCTGGAAAAACTGTATCCCTTAGACGCTAAACCATTTTTGAAATAGGTGGCCATATTTTTATATACCTACTGGATATATTGTGGTTTGATGACAATTCGAGTGCGTAGATTTTTGGCTTTAATCATGTAGTTTTCAGCCACCTTCACTCCTGCAACCATGTATAAATAATAATTAACAATATAATTTTAATATTCTTTGCACGGTCATTCCAGTGTTTTTAAACTATTAAAGTCTTTATCAGGGTTAATTTTTTTAACTTCACAACTGTCCAACTCATCTCGACAGTATCTGACTTGAAATTAATAAAATATACTAATAGGAGAGGATAAAAGGTACTAATGGTTACAAGCTGATTTGGGAAAATCTCTTGAAAAATCATTTATTTCAATTACATTAACCAAGACTTGTTCGCGGTGTTTTCTAATTTTTTTCTTTTCCTTTAGTAACCTGTTTAATTTTCAGAGGTAACTTGCATGTGAATGAAGAAAAAAACATCATAATATTTTTAACATATTATAAATTTAAATAATTCAAATAATAAAAAGTTGTAAAATAATTATTATAAATTTTATGTACCAAAATGTGTACTAATGTTTCATGTTTGTGTACCAATTTGATATATTGAATGATGGATATTTTCTTTTATTATTTTTCCTTACGGGAGTTAATTTTTGTAATAATGTTGTTGTTGTCAATTTGTTATGTGGTCGGAACTTTAGAAAATTACTCATTCTCGTCTTTTTCAAATCACATATTTAGATTTATATTTTAAAATAAATCTACGGTTACAAATGTGTTTCTTGAACATATATGTGAAAAAAATCAGGCGTAATATATAATTATTTCAATTACAATTAAAAATAACACTGGTTGTTCGTTCTCGTTGTTAAAAAGTATAAACCAGCTATAAATATAAAATATTCAAAACTATTAGCATATGAATATTTTTATTTAATTATCTGCATAAATTTACCGTTATGGTGCTAAAAATTAAACTCTAAGACACACAGATAAAATTGTCAGATTACAGTAAACAATACGAAAACCCAATGCTGAAATTAAAATATTCAGCACTTTAAATGCATAAGAATGAAAATATTATCTTGGTGTTACTATAATTTTTTTTAATAAACCAGACTTTCAAACAAGAGGTAGAGATCCTCATTTCTACCTCTCGTTTGAAAGCCTGGTACACGAAAGGTATCGGAAATGCAACGCCAGCTTCAAGAAAACTTTTTTGACAAACCTCATTACTTGAAACTCCAACAATACTCTAAAACGAATTTTTCTTTGTATCTTCAACATGCGGGATGAAAACTAGTATGCAAGAGAACCATGGAAACACTGTGAATAGAATTTCACTAATCGATAGGTGACGCGTTGAAGGATGAGTGACGTAGGCACCAAGGGAGTCCAGGATCTACATTTATATAAATAAGTACTGCAAATAATTAAGTAGTGTGTGATTAATACTATTTATATCGCGGGTAAGAAGCACTTAAATAATGTAAGTTATGATTGGATGTTGATCTTAATTATTCTATGTTTAATTGATGGACATAATAAGTTAAGAATTGGAAGTTTAGAGAACTTAATAAACATTTTTATGTAACTTAAGTTCCATATGTAACGAGCTCTAAATTGAACAAGAATCCAACCAAAAATCGATTGTCACGTTTGTAAGACATCAGAAACCTATGGGCGCTTCTAGTAAAAACCGTATAATAACTCCACACACGTCTATTAATGATATGTCCTAGCTTTAGCGAAGTACTTAATTATATACACAATTGAATCACGTGTTATGTATTATATGAAATAAGATTCATATATGATGAACACGTTATAAAGGCGACATGTCACAAATAAAACCCGCGCCAAGTGATCAGCATCTATTCTATTTAAATTGAGTGTTTATTGGTATTGTTTGCAGGACAGAATCACTCATACAAGATGTGAAGCTATAACTGTACCGCACGGTGTATAACTATCATTATGTACATATTTTATATACTTGGAATGCTTCTTATTGCCCGATATAATAGTAGTACACTTTAATATCGGGTACTTTATTCGAAGAAATAAATCTATTTATGACCCAATGAGAGAGCTAAAATATCGTTTGTTTTGATTTAATTCAGCGAAATTATAGTTATATCAGCTTATGCCCGCTACTTCATTGTCATAGAAAGTAATCAATTAGATATTTCCGACAAAACAAGTACAACTGTAAAACTACACAACAAAATAAATACTTTCAACAATTTAGATGTCATTAGGTAGGTACTGAACAAATCAAACACGCGAGACATCGCCCAATAAACCAATATAATATTATGCTAATGGTCTGCATTCTGTTTAGCTTTTGAACATAGTCTAAATTGTTAGTTAATCTGTATAAAATGTACTTACATAAATCATAATGGACAAAATTTCCCTAAGAAAAACAATGTCAATCGTTACCATATGTTATAAATTAAGTGCCCCATCGAGCTGAAATTGTTTGTTTGGCTGAATCTCAGAAACTACTGTACGGATTTTCATACGGTTTTCACCAGCGGAAAGAAGGATTGTCTACCTAGATTAAGGCTATAATTTATGAGCAATTTGCAAAATAAGCTGCCGGTATAATAGAAGCAGTGACAGCCTAGTGGTTAAGATTCTGGCCTCTCAAACTGAGGGTCCAGGGTCCGAAACCCGCATGCACCACTGATTTTTCGAAATGATGTGCGTATGAGAAATTAATGATCACTTGCTTTTACGGTGAAGGAAACCTGAATCGCGAGGAAACCTACACATCTGAGAGTTCTTTGTAAAGTTCTTGAAGGTGTGTGAAGTCTACCAATCCGCACTTGGCCAGCGTGGTGGGCTATGGCTTAACCCTTCTCATTCTGAGAGGAGACCAGTGCTCAGCAATAGAACATTAATGGGTTGATAATGATGAATGATAATAATGAAGCTTCCCGGTTTGTGATTCAAGTCGGAAAAGATTGCTTTTGTAAACTTTCGTGTTGTAAGCCACGTATATAGCTGAATTACACGAAAATATTCTATAGTGGAATAGTTCTTTTTAAAAAGCTCAAAATAAAAGTCCGCGATATCATGTGTCTATCTTTAGACTATTCACAATAATATTTTTTTTGGTTTTCAAATTTAGTCTGAAAAAATATTTTATTTTCGAAGTTGTTTTACCAACATGGTATTAGTCCTTATCTAAATAAATATTTAACTTAGACTAAAGTTAGGAAATATCACAGAAGTTATCCCTACCGATAATTAGTGCTCTCCGCGCGAAGCCGGAACGAATCGCTAGTTCAGGAATACAACCCGCATCTAAATATATTCAGTAGTTCTCAAGACAAGTACACCTTTGGTTACGATCATGTCAATGCACTCTAATGTACGAGATTACCTAATACAGAGATGTCAAGCTATTTCTCACATCAATTTACCAATTTTCATCAAACCTATGACGAAAATAATTTGGACTAAACAATTTTCAAACATAATGATAACGTCATAATAATATTTGGTTTACTTTTTTTTACGTTACTCACTAACACATATACAATTAACGATTCTATAATGATAAGACCACGATATAATAGTAATGGTCAATGCGTAATACAAATAGGAAATTACAACAAACCAAATTATTGCAATTATTATTGATAATAATAATTTCTCATTCAAGTAGATGTGGTTGTTCATAGGCTGCAGTGACTACTTAACATCAGATCCCCTGCAAGCTCTTTTGCTAGTTTTATCGCATAAAAAATAATGATAGTTGCGTAAACTTGCTGGGAAGATATTATATCTTCCCAGCAAGTTTACGCAACTATCTATGTTAAATTTGATTTTTTGTTTCCAATCTAGGTGTGAGTGTAATAAGTAGATACATACAATATTCGTTTTGATACGAGTATTATTCAATATAATAACCCCTATCTACAAATCATTTTATTATCCATTAATCAGTTTATTTAACAAATAAGACGTCAATTGTCAAACAATTTTAGAAACACGGGTTATTTCGTCTGCATGGTAGGTATACTTCTACGAAATTGAGTAAATTAGACCACGTTTATTTTATGTCGATAGTATTTAGGTGTTCTACTGTATAAATAAGTACATAGTTTTTGATACACAAAATACCTTTTTGAATGCGTTTTTATCGCGACTTCTTTAACCCTTTAACTATAATGCATAAATGGTATAACTGAATAGGTTTTAAAAATTACAAAATTGTTAAGTATAGTAATAATCAAACGGTTTATTTAGCAGTTTATTTATATGTATTTAATAGTTGAGCTAAACATTAAAAAAGAGTATATAGATAGAAAATTTGATTTCTAATGATGCAAACTTCGGCATTGAAATATTTATAAAAAAGCATTAAAACTACAACATATGAACTTATCACATTAAAGTTCAGTAACAATAATACTGAGTGTAGGTATATATATGATTTAGCTGTAAATACAAAGCCGGACTTCAAGACTATGATAAACTTTTAATTAAAGAAGTTTTGGTTCAACCCCTTCATAAATGACTCTACATCTGTTTCATATAATAAACGTAAGCGTAGAGTCGTCCTAAAATATTAAAGTACTCGTATCTTAATTCTGTGCTGCGTAAAATCATGATGGACATGTCCACTGATTGGGACAATGACATCCAAACTAATGTCGACATATCGGAGACCTCAATTCAATATAAAGACTGTGGACATTTTGCCTCTTGCTTCTCAAATCAATGGTTATCTCTCGTCGCCATACTACTTACCTACTCATTTTATGTCGTACGAGTGTATATTTATCAAGTTGTATTGTATCTATTTGCATGAACGGATATTGGCATGCACACAAATCTTCTAACAATAAATAGTATTTATCATAGTAATTCTGGAAAAATATATATATACGCGACCTATATAGATATAAACCTCCTTTCTGAAAGCCAGTCAGTTAGAAAGGTGAACAAAATGACATTGTTCCAAATAAATATAGACAGCGTTTTTAATCCTTTTAATCTTGAATTTCTCTGATTACATCATATCTGTCTATCATTCTCCGGTGAAAAATATAGAAAATACTATCACAACAATCTATTGATGCATGATCTACGCCATTCAATTCGTAGCGAAGTACCCACATATACAAAGTACCCCCCCAACTCTACCTGGTCGCACCATCATGGTCTTTCAGGTACAGTTATGGGGAACATCAAATTTTTCCTTTATGAAACACGATCGGTCTTACATGCCGGTTGTATGTCGACATATAGGAGACATTTTTGACATTCTGACATGTACCCGGGGCCTGATGTTTCGCTTGTGCGGTATGAAATCGCTGCACAGCGGAACGTTCAGACGACCCCAATGTGAAGCACACGGAGTCGATGCGGACTTCCAATTTAAATTGTATATTGTGTATATATTAGTAAATAACAACTAAGAATTAAGGGCGTAATGAAAAAAAAAACCTATACAAAATGTCTTAATGCGTCTGTGATAAAAATAATCTGTTAATCGATACTTCGTTCAACATAAATCTTACTCAACTTGCTTATTAAAATTGCATGATTCATTCATATATCTCTATCTTTATTGTGATGATAAGAAAATTATGGTAAGGAATTTCCTTATACCTCGATTTTCAGTGGATAAGCGGCAATCTTTAAAGAATATTTGTTTGGGTTATAGTCAGTTACATTGTTGTACTTGAATTGAAACTTCATTATATTAATGATTATATGATTGGCTGCGGCCCGTTGCTGAACATGAGTCTCTTCCCACAAATGAGTGACCACACCACGCTGCTATGCGGTTTGTTGTAGAACGATATGGGTTAGTGGCCAAATCGTGTCGGATGTTTTCAAACATCCATAAAATACCTTACAATGTGGGAGTAAAGGCCACCTGAGAAAACGTTACATATTTCAAAGCGTTATAAAAATCGTCGTAACTGTTGGTTGCAGACGTTATAGTTGCTTTTTTTTTGTTCCTTGAAATGTATTTTAGTGAAAAATACATTGAGAAAAATACAACGATGAAAGAACGGAAATTAGTTAAAATTGTTAGATACAAAGTTAACAAACCATGTTACTTATGTTAAAAATCAATAATAAATATAAAATCAATCTTCATCGAGACCACGAGCGCTTGTTCATCTATCATCTAAGGAGACAAAGCAAAGCCTAATAATGACCATTATTATTTATAAGAAATAATATACTCTTAAACAAAAAGTGGTAGAAAGCTTTATGGTTTTAGTATGACGGTTCTATCGCTACATCTATTTCTACCCTATAGATTTAAAGTATATGACTTACTAATAGCGAAATGGTATATTTCGCTATTAGTATCTATTAATAATTTTACACTACCACGTGTAAACGTTTCATTTCTTGAAAAGTATACATCTTAAAAATATTATTTAGCAAGTTAGAAACTAAGGTATTAATCGCAAAAGTATTTTAGTGCTAATTAACTACACAGGTATAGTAGCAATAAAAGTTATCAAGAAATCTAATCTGTAGTTTTAGTTTACTATTCCATGTTTTCAAATTACGCTATTGTTTGTTGTTAATTGACGTGATATTTTCTTTAGCTATGGGACACTGGTAACTACCAGCATTAGAGGGATATCAGGTAGCAGCAACATGAGCTGTGAACAAATTCTACGAAAAATTATTGCATCATCTAGCTATACTGAGAAAACAATGCTATTTATAAAAGGTTAACCATGTAAAAGTCTGTGTTTAACCTATAATTAAGTACCTGCATTGCCTTTTGTCAATATTCGTAAATTTTAGTCGATTTACGAAGAGGCTCATTATTTATATCCTCCAAGATTGTAATTCTTAGAAAATGGTAAAAGTAAGAATTCAGACGAATCTGGCTCTTTGGGACAAAAACATTTTATAACCAAAATGGCATTTACATGTTTGTTGTCATATTTATATATTATATAGTTGAAAATTTAATACAATAGATAAGTCTAGGGATCTACAATAATAATTATTGGTGATATATATCTAGCTATGACCCTGAGAACTATGTCCTTGCGGCGTAGGTAAAGGTATACCTAAACCGGCGTGTATATATATATATATATACGAAGGTATGCCTATGCATATGTACAAGGTAAATGCAGACTTGCGATAGGACACCGTTTTACTGATTTTACCATTACAAAAAACTCCAAATCTTGTAAGATTCCTATTTGTTATATTTTGTTTTTAACCTAAAGCTACAACTCAATTAAAATATAGGCAGGTACAAATCTAGCATCGCTTCTTTAAATATTTTGACATGTATTAGGATCACAATAAAGAATTACAAAAGATCGTTGCAAAATTTAAATAATGACATATTAACTCACCATTACGTGCATTCCCATGCGGCTGTTCATAGTGATGCATTGCTCGAAGCACCGTGATGCGTGTGTAGGATCGCGCCCTTTCATGTCACAAGCGAGACTAAATGTACGACCAACTGGCCGCCTGAAACACTGGAGCTTCGCCCCCCACCTTACTTCGGCCCCGCATGCGCGGACTGAATTAAAGCCGTTTTTCCTCTAAACTACTCTCGTCGTCGCTAGTGAATGAGTCTGATGAAATACGATGCCCTGCTTATACTATAGTCAGTAGGGGCGTACTTGAATTACTACTCTACCGTGAAATATAACATGTTTTGCATTGCTCGTCACTTCTACCTCAAAGAAATACAAAAAAAATCACATCGGCAAATATTTTTTTATTCGACTACCGTGGCAACCACGGTCACGCCTATTTCTGCCTTAAAACAGAAATGTAAAGCTGTATTCTAGTCTAAAGGGTCTGGTAACGCAGAGTTGCTAATAAAAAGCGTTCTAATTTACCTCTCAAAGCAAGTAAACTATCTGTAATTACTTCGGATGGGATTTCTTTTTTTCTGGCTATTTGGAATCATTAACGGATTATCCATGGGGTGCAGTGACTACATAACATCAGATGATTTAGTAATTCATACACATAAAAAATTGCATAATTATAAATTACAACAGGCGGCTTCGCTCTGATGTACACTTGTGGTTTTTAAATTATATACAGGTACCCCAGGTATTAGGGTAAAAATAGAATATGTCTTATCTTTGAAATCTCTATGCAAAATTTGTAGCGTTGCATGAAATGTTCATCAAAATTGGTTCAGGTGTTTCTAAAATTAGCCCATACAGGCAAAGAAACAATATAAGAACATGTTGTGCTTTTAATCTAATGTAGTAAAATGTTAAATATATAGAACGTAAATAGTTTGGTTAATGGTATTTATTTTAAAATCACTATCTCCGGTTTTATATATTTCCAAACTAAATGATTTATAATCATCATCTACACATAATCATTGTCAAGCAGTCATCATTTTGAGAGGTGGTAGAACTATAATTAATCCGAGGAAGTACCACCGCAGACCTCATAATCCGCGGTAAAACAGTTTTTGTGTTTCGGTTGGAGAAGTGTGATTGCCGGTTACACGTACAGCGAAGCGACCATCTTATTCCACCATGTGATCACTTAACGACATCGACAGAACTTGAGTTTTGTTTGAGGTTAAATATAGATGTCCATGGACTGCAGTGATCACTTAACATCAGGTGGCGTGCAATTTGAATGCTACTCTTTAAAAAAAACATTATTTAGATAAATCGTATTATTGAGCGTAGTTAGGAGGGAGTAAGGGTAAGCACTACCCATCCCATAAACCTCATTTGCCCATCCTTGAAAATCAACAATATTCAAGATCTACTTATATTGATTTCATTATTTTTATCTTAAGAAATTCATTATATCCTTTGTATTATTATTCTACTTTCCCCGAAAATCGCCGTTTACCAATTATTAACAAAAATGTCATTTCTCTTTTCGAGTTCGCAAATAATACTTACAATATTACATATAATCTGTGTCTTATTCGTCTAAAAGTAAAAAAGTGTAGATAGAACCAAATGCACACAAATGATATCGTCACCTCCATTATCTAATATATTTTTTGCATTAACTATTTCATAGTTAGAGATATCATCTTATTTTTAACAAAACTCCATCGTTTGACCATATTTTACTACAGAGTTGAGGAAGGTGCAAGTGCAAATGTATGAGGAGCGTGAATGAATCCTATTATAACTAAGCATCACTTATTTATCTCTAATTAAATTATTTCATTAACTACTTCCGAAACTCTAAGTCTACTAAAAAAATAACGCATTTCTATACCGCTTACCAAAATTGAATAATTGCAGTGGGCGATCAATTGACCGGCTACCCCTACCCTTTCTTCCCCAGACCTATAAAAAAATTCTTACCAACGCCGCTTACTATGCAGTGCAGTTGAGACACCTCAACATTTTACTTCATGATGACTTTAACTAAACAAAGAATTATACCGGTAGAAGCCTGGAGTTCGCGACGGTATTACTTAATCATACATCTAGAATCCAGATCATTTAAATTCGTTATGCTATATTTCTGATTTTATTGTGTAGCGAATGTCCACTTTTGACTTCGCTTCTGTGTATGTAGGTACCCTTTTGGAAATTTACAGGTAATTAGGTATCTACGTCAAGGGCTTTTTAAGATCTAGAAAGAAAGTTAGTATCTCAATTAAATTTTCTATTCTTATAATATAATAAAAAAGTCTGAAACTCAAAATCGAAAGAATAAAATTCTTGCACCGACATTCAAGGCAGACGGACTCACCGACGTAATTTGAGAAATAAAAGAAAATTATTCATTTGATTTCCTGAGTTCGGTTAAACACTAAAACTGAGTCTAAGAAAGAAGCCATTGCGTCTAACGCAATGTGATATTGTCTATGACAAATTAATATTGACACCATGACAACTTTTTTTATTGTACTCAGAGTTAGAACAACACAAACATACATGACTTCACAGTATTTTGTTCGTTCGTTCTATACTACTACGTGATATTATTGTTACAATGAAACGTTTAGAATGTAATGACCGGGTCCGATTATGCTATTTTTAACAAAATATTAACTACATGGTTACCATAACACAAGTACCTATGTTTAGTTCTGCCAGCATTGAGATGCCGGTTCAGACTGTACCAATCATCCTTGAATTAAAAACATCGTACTTTAATATGAATGATCCCATATCAAAATACAATTTTGAATAAACAGCATAGATTATCAGATTCCAACCTAAACAGTAAAATGGTAATCATTATTTGATACCCTTACTATTTTTTAAGTCCGGCAAGCGAATATTACTCATAAATTTAAACTTAAATCTGTTATCGTTATCGGCTATTATATTCTTGGAAACGTTTTCATATTAGGAATTTAACAGATACATAAGCAACACAATGAACAAATGAAAAATATATGCTAACTAAATTTTGTGCCTGAAAAACACATCTCATATTGTGTTCAGGTAAATCTTAGCTTTTAGCGCAACTTCAATAAAAAATTTTGTTCGTACAAAAATAACAATTCTAAAAATTATTATTTCAATTTTACTAATTCTGATATCTTCAATATCAAAAACACTTCTTCAGTTATATCTTCGATATCAGAAATAATTTATACACCTGCCTAAGCTAAGGTTTTTAGACTCACAGGTAACTAATGTAACCCTATACTTTTTCAGACCTCATTAACAACGTCTTCAACGAAAACACAACAGTTGCTTCATGGCGGGTAATGGGAGCAGCGATCACACCTTCCCAGTCAAACTATACTTCTACCTGTTAAAGTAGATCTATTAACAATCGCTATTCAGAAATGGAATTGATATTTCATTTTAACAGCATATGGAAATTCTATTCAGCAATTTTTGGTATGTAATGATTCGTGTCATATCTTCCTACTCTACTCTATCTACCGTTAATACCAAATTTAGAAAAGCAAATATTCAAACTGTTTTGATCGCATCAGCTTTAACAATTTAAATGATAGTAACGTTTACCGTAACAGAACGATGACAGCTAGGAATATTGTTACTGATCTACTAAAACTAAATCAATGGAATCATTTTTTTGTAGAAGGTAACATAAGAAATGTTGTCGAACCACAGTTAACCTGTATAAATAATTAATTGAATGAAGTTAAAATATTAATATTGAAAAACGAAGATACTGTATATCTACTTTTAATAAAAAAATAAATTAAATTGCAATTTAACTTGTCGCAATCGAAGTCACTGAACAGTATGTAAGCATTCCGCCGCCACTGTTGCCACAAATATGAGCACGTGTTTTTTACAAGTTTCTACTCTTCTCTTTTACCAAGTTTTGGATATGAAATAAAAACAAGATTGTAATGGTTTTTTTATTTATTTCATATAAAATTAGAAGCAACCATTATTACAGCATAATTATGTTGTATTTCGTTACTTGATATTTATAACTAGGTCTTATGATATACGTTTCGCAAGGGACAAAACGGTAATAAACATGGTACCTACTAATATA
>DWKL01000072.1:0-26672 GCA_018249415.1 Phareas burnsi | reverse complement strand
CATGGGCTGCAGTGACCACTTAACATCAGGTGGCCTGCACGCTCGGTTGCTACTCTGCGAACATAAAAAAAAATCCTCCTGCACACTATATCAGTAGAACCGAATATTGCAAGTAATTAATGCGGTTTTACAGATTAGATTTGAGATATTCGTAGATTTGTGTTTTATTTTACTGGTCTTTTCATAATCCTTTTGTGTTTTACTAGAGTTAATTTTAAAGTGTTTGCAACAACTAACTAATTCGACCTGGGAGGTACCGCCGTCATAATCCGCCGTGAAGCAATTCTGTGTTTCGGTTAGAGCTGTAGTTGTCGAGTACGGTTACAAGCGGGGCGAGCATCTTAGCCCTTTAGAGTAATAATGCATGTAAGGCTTTAAATAGGACTTTAGTTCTGTTTGAGATTAGATGTAAATATCCATGGTTTGCAGTGATCACTTCACAACACGTGGCCTGTACGCCTGTTTGCAACTCTTTTAATATAAAGAAAAAACAAAAAACAGTTGCCGAACTCCAAAACTTGAATCTAGCGGGTGGTGATGCATTTTCTTTCACTGTGTAGTTATAGTGATGAATCGCCGGGCGCATTTTTTTGCGATATTCATCGCGAAACGTGAATTGCTCTCAGTGCTCTCCCTTTGAAACTTTTTTTTATTTATCCCAGATGGAAATTGAGCCGCTACTAGCGTATTTTTATTTGGGGTTAACAAATAGTTTGACCGCGCAAAATGAAAGAATACCGCAAATCAATTTGTTAACATTTTAACTTTTGTTCTATAATATTTTTTATGGGATAGGAAACGACATATTGGGTTCGATAACACCAAGAGTCTCCATGCTTCGGAGTGTGCTTTAAGCAGTCTAGCCGGGATTATCATTCGTTAAACATTTTCAAAGTACTTTAGGGTGGAAACCCGGATTTTTTGAGAGACTCGTGTTCAATAGGTGAACATATGGATTACCTGCTGCTATGTACCTTATTGAATTTACATTTAGTTACACGGAATATACATGATATTTTCTTCGTAGAAGGCACAGGATCCCAGTCAGTAATTTACGTTGTAATGCAAAGCATTTGTGGCGCTTGAACCGAGCTAAAGTTTCTCTTATCTACGAGTACATCCCATAAAGACATAGCTAAATAATAATAGTTGGTAAGTGCTTAACTAACATTCTTGTATAAGCGTTTAAACAATTAGCTCGCGTGTTTCGAATGTCACAGATGCTTTGGTCGGTCGACTTTGATCCTTGTGAACATTAACTGGAGCAAGTAAAATATGGGTAGACACGGTGTAATTTACTGAATTTTTTCCTTGATGAATGGTTTAATTAAATGTTTATTGGTTGAACAGTTGTTTGATTGAAATATTGTACCCAGTTTCCCTTTGATGATGCCTTTTAACAACATTCATTATTGAGTATATTTCTTGTTGCCGGAGTGGATAAAAATATTGTATTTCCGATACAAAACGTTTAACAATGCCGACAATTTATGTCAGCATTGTTAAGTGTTCTGTATTTACTTACACGTATATTGTCCATTGGTCCGTAAAACTGAATGCTATCGCAAAATACCTCCAAAAATTCACTTCGAAATGCACGTGTGTAATTGAAAACGATTTGATTTATAAAGATGTGATTAATTTAAATTAACAAACGTTAACTTTTATTTGGCACGCGTGTTAAATATTGATATATAGTATAACTGTTGCATTCAATAATCGTCATTTATTATGTACGATAAATGTGTGTAGTGTTGTTTGAAGTTCTAAATCTAAAGATTTGGATGCTAAGTGTAAAAAAGACATAATGACAACTTACGGATAAAACTTGCTAAACAGTTCATATATCGCATACAAAAATAGTGTAGTAAAATAATATTCAAATAAAAAAATGAATACATAACATACATGTAGATATTAAAATTGTTAATATTATACACCCTGGCCCACCAGGATGGCCCACCATCCCATGGTGAAACCCATTGTAGTTGGAGAACGATGTCAGCGGTGCCACCTAATTCTGCCCTAATAACAATAGTGTTAAACGCTATTGTGTACTGATTTGAAGGGCAGCGTAAGGGAAAAATATGTTAACGAGGCGTTCCAACCTAGTTTTTAGGCAATGCATTTTTAGGCACCTCAGATAGAGCTCCAGCCCTGTTTTTTTTTTATTTAATAGCATGGTCGTTCTCCTCCAAAGTTATTTGTGACCAATTTCCTTTTTTTTTTATAACTAAACCAAGCGATAAGGCAGGCGGGCCACTCGATGGCAAGTAGTCACAGTTGTCTATGGACATTTGTAACACAAGAGGAGTTCTCAATGCATCGCCGGCTTTGAAGGAGAGCTCTTGCACTTTTTTTTAAAGAACCCCATGTCATAGGGCTCCGGGATTACCTCAGGAGGTAGTTCGTTCTACATCTTGCACGTATGCGGTAAAAAGGAACGTGCAAAACGAACAGTATATAATCGTCATGGTGGACCAATTGCGGTTCTCCACTATTCGGTTGATGTGGATGGAACCTCGTCCTTAGGCAGGTGGGATTATATAGAACAGGAGTCCTACGTGAATTCGATTATACATGTGTTGCTCCTGAGGTCTAATGGAATGCCTCGAAAAATATTTGTCCTACCACATCCTTCAAATCAAAGCACAGTTATACAGCTGGTATGCGGCAGAAATAGATATGACGGTGGTGCAGTCGGAGGTAAATGTCAAAATGTTTTACCACCGATAATAAATTCGCCAGTTAACTACAGGCCGATTTGTTACTTCGTTTTCAAAAAAAAAAAACAAAAATTTTGACATGTCGAATAAATTAAGCTATTTTATAAAAATAAATAAAAAAAACGTATCGTAACGGACTACGAAATCTGACATATCACAAATTGCTATCTTATGCATCCACTGAAACTACGGCGGCTGAAATAAATATTCCTTTGCGATCGGCATAATGTGGGTAAAGTTTCACGTAGGAAACGAGTACAGATGATGCCGCGATGTAGGGGTAGAGTCCTGAGTGAACCCGGAAAATCGATCCTTGACCCCTTTTCTGACATTGCTACCCACACCCGCGTCGGGGGTGCGAGTTTGTTTTCTCTATGCCCCAATTTAAGAGCTGAGGCGTTTCCAAACAAAGCCATGACCTTGCGCCGGGATCATTAAGAGAATGGCTACTTTTTTATATTCTTACGGATCTTTTATCTACATACACGAACTGGAGATGCGAGTTCTTTGGCTATGCTTCAATTTAAGAGTTAATCTTAAATACAATCGTAATCTTGAAATCTTAAATTACAAAATTAATTATTTTTTATTAGTTAATTTGTTCTTCTTTACCATTCTTAAATCACTACATTTACTTTGAAGTGTAAGTAAATATTTTCTAATATAGTACCTATTTGAAGACAATTACCTGTGTCAATTAATAAAATTCTTACTTTAACGACATTCAGATTCTAACGTTGGATTGTGTTCTATCGCTATAAAAGGCGCAGAATATGCCTACCTACATTCGTGTGAATCTTCGCATAAATGGAAAGTAATTCATACATGTACTTAAAATTTTCTCAGCAAGTAACGGATCGATCGTCCCGAGACTTCTAATGGGGCAGCTCACTTTCATCGGGTCTTTCTGTTAGATGAGAATATATTACGCCTGTCCCAAAACCGAGAAAAGTATTGATTTGAAATAATTTTTTTTTTCATAAAATAGTAGCACACGAGCGTCCAGGCCAGGCCAGGGGTGATGTTAAGTGGTCAATGCTAACTTCAACCAGGAATGAAATGCTATCTGAGTTTGTATTTAAAAGAGTCACTACTCCTGAGGACTAAGTGAGTGCCCCGCTTGTAAGTGTGTACGACAACACTTCTACAACTGAGACTTCATAGCTGGTTTTGAGGATTTGAATATAATCTAACAATGGATGCGATTTTTTATATGTCCAATTGCTGGGCATGTAATTCTTCCTATACTTATTAAAGGTAGAAGCATATTCCACAATGCCGCTCCGATACGGGTTAGTGATAAAGTGGGTTTATAATAAGGCCCCTATATGGGTTAACGACGGTTATTCGATGACAACCGGGACCGACAGCTTAATGTACCCTCCGAAGCATTAAAGCACACATTAAATTTAGCTGCTAGCGGTCACCCATCTAGTTTCCGACCGCCTCTGACGTTGATTCACTTTGTAGATCGTTTACGATCGGACTATGCGCGCTTCACTAATACATAAGCATAACTAGGTAAACATGTATTTGAACATATTCAAATAAATGTAAAGGGATCTAATTAATTATGATTCTTTCTTTTAGACCAAAAACATCCGCGATATTCTTGTTTGATTAGGTCAAACATTATCCATTATATTGCGAATATTTTGCATAAAAACACTTTTATACTATGCCAACATTTGCTTAAAGAAGAATATGCAAGCAGAAAGATTCAAAACAGAAGTCTAATTTTATAACCCAAATTTCTCACTCCGAGAAACTGCACCGTTTCTTCCACATGGAAGTCCGATATGATGATAACTTTTGTCATAACATAAGATGGTAAAATTTATATTTTTTAATTTTTTAAAGTTTAAATTATTATTTACTATTGCAAATTTTCACACCTAAATAGCTGATGGATTTTTTTTTTCAGCACAATTGCATAAATTCAGAATTTTCATTTAGGTGCAGTGAAACTTAATGAAACCACTAAATGTCAATCAGTCGATGAGACTTCAATGATTGAATAAATGTTTATCTTGAACAATATTAACACACGCTTACAATTATAGCTTCACAATAGGATTCCCTGTGTTGTGGCAACTATGGACACATACAACATGAATACACAAACAGCCAGACTCTGGACAGAAATCTCATTATTTAGATGCCTGGTCGGGGATTGATTCCGGAATCCTGTTGAATAGAAGTTGGAATCGATCGTGCAGTCATCCTGGTGTTAAGTGGTCACTGCCATCCATGAACTTCTGTAACCATGTCCACATAAACCAGGAGTCCTACCGAATACCGGTCACACATCTATCGTTACTCCTAGGACTAAGGCGGCACGCCCCGAAAAAGTGAATCTGTCTCATCACATCCTAAAAACCGGAACACAGCAGCCCTACACTACTATCAAAAGGTACCACTATATCTATTTCTGTGTTGTAGTAGTATTGCCGTCGGGGTACGTCATGGAGTTCTTACACAGGTATGGTAAAAATATTAAACTAAACGGTCCAAGTATATCTGAAACGCTAACGTAGTCCTTAAGGTGGACGGCATGTCGGTCAAGTTCCGCGTCTATCTTTCGTTACTTCATTCAGGTCAAAAGTGTCGGCTCCATCACGTTAATTAGAGCGACACTCGAGAAATGACCGTCTAAGTGGCCAGAACACGAACACGTCTTACAGTTCGGGTATTAGTCACGATTTTGACTCATCCACATCAGGGTATACAAATATCATCTACAAATAAATAAAAGTGTCAACAATATAAAAATAACTGGACATTTTCGCTAAACCTGAACGTGAAAGACCGCTTTTGTTTTGTATGTGTCTCTTCGGGCTCATACAGAAAATCGTTGACTGATTTGAACGGGACCTTCACTCAGTGATAGGAATTCACATAGGCGTATTTAAGCCAAATATAATTAGGGTACATAGGTAAAACTCGTGCGCAGAAAATCCGGAGAGGAACGACTATAGCTGCGAGGGATACTCGCTGATACAATTATTAGCCGAACGAGTGATGCATGAGACGTCTGTAGTCCATATAAGTTTAAATTAACTCTTGTGAATGGCGCAAAATAAACATTAGTTCATGCGATAATTTTTAAAGTTTCGCTATTCTGTACAATCAATAAAATGAGCGTAATTTCTATTTTAATCATATTAGTTACAAATGTTTAGCCAGTAAGTTTCATATTAAACATTAACAGCCATTAAACTGCCAGCCAAACAGGTTCTCTAATAAATTTATGGCCTTTTTTATCGAATTTTGAAGGAAATAGATTCACACGTGACGCGACTTGTTCCGTGTGACTACTTTTTGCTTGTAAGTCTTATTATTAGCCAGTAAAATACAAACGTAGTCAGAGAAGAAATAAGATTATCTACCATACCATATTTTGAATGCTACAATTACACAATTAATTCAAGTTAAGTAACTTCATCACTACCAAGCGAATGTCTTAAAAGTGTTTGTATGAAAGTTTCGTGAATGAACCCCTGATATTTCACTTATAACTTAGACGTCTAATATCTATAAACATGATCGAAAACTTTCCGAACTGAACTCTCGATTTTCGTTTTAAATTTGCGGCCTCGTTGCGTTGACATAGATTTACTTATTTTTAGTTCAAAACATAAACGGGCCACAACCTCAATAAAGAATGAATAGTTTATAAATCTGAATTAGTATGAATGATTTATTCAAGGCCAATGTATTGCTGTTCGTTTACAGAACGGCAGTCATTGCAAGGGCACGCTTCGAGCGTTTTCTCATAACGTGGATCTTTACACATGCCACATACATCGCCGATTCAATGGTTAAAAGTATTAAATTTATCGAATACTAATCGTTACACAAGATAAAAGGTACACTGCGTATAACGAAATGCGACCAAGTCTCAATTGCACCTACCGTTCACCGCTCTGCTCTCTATTTCTGTATACTTATCAATTAGCAAATATTTTTGTGTTATTCATTTTCCGATCTTTCTGCTCAGTGCCTGTACCTACTCCAATGGAAAAATCTCCGCTACTAACAGACAAAAACGAATCAAAATCGGGTTAGTGGATCACTAGATATAAATGGACCGTCATAGATCTCTGAAGTTGCATTTTTATTATACTAGGGTTGTCACTAAAATGCAATATAAAATACAGTATATGAAGAATATTAATGACGGCAAATGCAATTGTGTTCGAAAAATCTTGAAATATCTATCATTAATGAACATACTAAAACTTATTTAAACTATTAATAGTGCATAGTAAAACCAATCGGAATCGCGTTCCCGCCATTTTCCTCCCAGACAATCACAAACTTATGAGAGTGTATCACACACATAATCAAAATTGAAAATCAAATTATTTTCGCGGTCGGTTTATGCCACTACATGAAATGTGAAATACACATGTGGGTATATTTGTATAATAAGGTCACAAATTGTAACATTTATGGATATTTTAACTTATTATAAAACACCACTGGGTATGGCTCGCCTCTCAGAAATAGAGAGACTTAGGCTGAAAACCTATAGGTATTACAAATTAATTCTCACTTGCTTTAACCGGGAAGACAACCTACTTATGCCCAAGAGTGTGTGAGGTCCAACAATCAGTCGATTAGCGGTGTAAACTATGCCAGCAGTGACACTATAGGAGCCGATAATGGCACACAACTGAAATATTAGAGGTCGGAATTCGAACTCTGGAACCTCAACGTAAGGTAGGGTGTCTTTCATACGCCTAGGATATCATTGTCGTAGTTATTACAGTCAACACAAAAATAATGAAAGACCCTTTTACGGCAGCCCTGTATGCATCCGAACAGAGCCGGATGTTTAACCACTCAAAAAATCTGATGGACTGATGGTATTTGTCAAAAGACGCTTTCGCCGCGTTTCCCGTCGAATATGCGTTTGAAAAATACGGCAGCACACAGTTTTACAAGTTTATTGCGCCGCGTGTGTGGAAAATTCCACGAATGAAAAAAATTTGCAACAACGTTTTTCATATTTTCGCGAATATCATTGTTTGTTTTGGTGGATTTTATATTGTTATAACCGATTCAAAAAGGAGGAGGTACTCAATTTGGCTGTATGTTTTTTTATTTGCACGCATTCGTAAATATTACGGTTTTGTTTAGGTGTTTGAAAAAAAACACTTTTCATTGGATTACGATATACTTTATATGCTTGTACATATTATTTTATTACGGAACGGTTAAAATAGAGCGAAACAAAAAAAACATAAAAATGATAAAAAAACCCAAGATTGTTTAGTAAATATTTTTGTTATTGTTATGTGCTATATTCAATCCATGGTGTAATTTTAAATAATAAGTTATTTAAGTGGTTTGTAAATACATATTGTATTATTATGTTTTTAAAACTACTTTGATTAAATGCAATTTGATTAAGTGCAAGATGAGATGAATATTTTAGGATACTAGATTAATTCTATGCTAAAAGATGACAAATGTCAATAAGATTATTCTGTTAAACCGCCCGAACATTTAACAGAATTCCGACATTTGCGATAATAGGTATTCGCTCATATGCGAATAGGCCAGCCGATTCGTAATCGACAGCGTAACCTTCGTTTAGCTCACGGTTACAATTGAGTCATACATTCATATCCAATTAAATAACAGTTGGGCATTTCAAAAAGGTGCCACCTGATCTTATTAAAGCCAATTCCGAGTTGCAAGTCACGACCCCAGCCCCATTCGGTCACGAAGGGGTCATTTTGTCATGTTATGAGTCACTCATTTTGTGGATTATTTTCACATGTACTATGCGAAACTCTACCCGGTAAAAGCTGAGACAAAACTGGAGAATATTTATTGAAAGAAATTGGAATGCCAAATATATTTTCCAGAATATTAGATGCAATTTTATTACATGGGAATTATTTAAAATAAAGTTATTGTGCGGAAAACGCCGAGCCGTGTGGAGACTAACCACAACTGGTTCAACGAACTCAACGCAAAATTAATATTTGGTCGGCAAAATGAAAATTTGTTTTTGTTTCATACCGTAAGTGGTTACCTGAAGATTATAAACGACCGTTAAGTTATTTTAAATGAACTAGAATGTATATTATAGATATATGTTGTTTGTTTTATAATGAAATAGTTTAATAACATTAATAAATAAGGAAACAATTACGTAATAATTATATTTTGTCAAAAAAGTATTACTATATACAATAATTTACCAATATTTTTTGCGCCCTTTTATAGATGTGTCATTGAACAAACGTACAACAACGTGTAAAAGGAATGTTATAAAATTATCACTTAAACTATAAACACATGTGTTTTGAAACGGTTCCAGTTCAATTGTAAATGACATATTTTATGCAAAACTGTGTTATTGAACTTAATTTTTCGCGTGCTTCTTCATCGTCAACAGAATACCTTGTGAAATAGTAATAGCTTATCAACGTTAAAAATAAATCTGTAAAGAATTTATTTTGAAAAATATTATTTTGATTTTCTTTATTTTATTTTATCGAGGTAACTCTACATGTATTCATATACGCATCGATAACGTCGAAGATAACATCAAAAGCGGAATTCAAAGTGCTTAAATCGGAATTCTTTTTCAGTAGACCAAGTTAATAGATACGACTAACGAGGTGCCTAATCTCGTTGCCCAAACAACTTTTGTCGTATCTTTGATAGATAATTCAACCATCATTTAAAATTCTGTATCCAATACGTTCGCATGACATCTGTTTGAAAATTTGCAGCATTTTGTCATCGTATAAAATTTCACAAGTTAATATAATAACAGAAATATTTACTTTAATATATATAGGGTTGGTATGTATGATGAAATCCGTTTTATGTTTCACTGCTGGGCACAGTCTTCTCCCACAATTGGGGTAAGCCTGGAGAATTCTCCACCAGGGACTTTTGATGTGAAATGACGAGAGGGAGTGGGGGGGGGGGGTTATTGGCCAACTAAATTCACAATTCACGTTCTCCACCAAACTCAGTAACAAGCTTCAGTTCCGACACATTTCGAAACAAAATCTAAAATCCAATTTCACATCCGAATTGTCGAACTAGATTTTGGTCATGAAAAATCCAGGTATTTCTAGGACTTTTCCATTCAAATAATTGTCACTTTTCAGCAATGTACCACTTTCCAACAATGTATCAGCGTGAAATCAATTACAAAGTTCATTAGTATCTATGTATATTAGAAAACCATTTCAGAAATTGGTTACTTTCAATAATTTGCAATATGAATTATTGTTCATTTATAATCATATTTTATAAATTATTTCCGTGACGAGTATAAAAATAAATATATACTTAATTACATATATAATAGTCCATCCATCAGCCTTTTGAGGTTCTCTGCTGGACACAGGCCTCTCCTAATCTGCGCCACTCGAAACGATCCTGTGCCTTTTGAATCCAGCGGTTTCCCGCTGTCTCCTCAAGTCATCAGTCTATCTTGTGGGAGGGCGACTAGTACCTCTTTTGCCCATATATAATAATACCTAATATATACTTAAACATAATATAACAAACAACATATTTATTGGATCAGGTTGATATTGCTGCTACCGGTATCTTTTTATTTTTAAGAAATATTTATTTTCGTAAAATATTAAGTTAATGCCGCAAATTAAGAAATTCTGATAAAATGTGTATATAATACAAATAATTTTTAAATATTCAAGTTTTTTCCTTTTGGGATTTTTTTTCTATACAGCTTCTAGCAAGTGTGAAAGAAACGCTGGAAAAATATTTTATTCAATGAGTTTTTATGTTTGCGGCGAATAAAACTAACACTTATTAGAATAAATGAATAAAATTTTGAATAGAATACTTATTTGAATAAATGAATAGGATTTTGAATATAATACTTAATGTCGAATACTTAAGACTGTCTTTTCATACACAGTTATATCTAATTTAACCATTGGCCAATTATATTGATATTTTTTGCCTTTATGGGATTTCATTTAAAAGGTCAAATATCTACACAGTACCACCATTATAATGAGTAATGGGTTCTCACATTAATTTTGTTTACCTTTAACAAAGATACTCACTACAACTAATACTATTAGAAGTCATGATAAGTGGTCGCTGGTTCCCATGGACACCTACAATCAACCACTAATAGTATTACAGTTCTATCTGACGTAGGCCACCAACGCATTCCCTGAGGACTAACTAAGAACGCGTCGTGAAGTTTTATGAAATTTAAGTAATAGTATTGTAAATCATGGTAAGTGGTAATTGCCGCCCATGAACATCAGCAGTCAACTTTAAATAGTATTAAAGTTCTATCTGGGGTTGGTCACAGATGAGGTGTTAGCACTGAAGGATAAGTTAGAATGCTTTACCACACCATGAAAACCAGAATACAGCAATACTTCACACAGCTATTACAGGGCAGCTATAGATGTAGCGTTGGTGCTACCGCAGTGAAGCCACGAAGGTTTCTATCACCTTCAAAATACAAATTTTATCAAAACAAAATCAAATTTATCTTTGACTACAAAATGTAGTGAGACCACTTTAACCAAACAATAGCATAGTTCAATTTGATGTCATAACAATAGCTTCGTAAGGAGGGTTTGTTAAAATTGATGGACAATATCGAGTTGATTAGTTTTGAAACGAGATTCTACCGCGTTTCACAGTTAATGGGTATTAGACGATCGCAGCATGCGCCTACAAATAATCTCTAATATTTACATATCAAACGTTTGAAGAAAAAATCGTTTTCTATAACAATACTTATATATAATGCAATAAATAGTCTCACTGGTGACTCAATAAATACATATATCACTTCAACGTCTACAGGGATTCCTAGGTTTAACACCTCCGCTAAGAAAACGTAACGCATTTCAAGTTTTTGAGAAAATAATAAACAATTTCATAATGTACTTTTGTTTCGGAGCCGGGAGGCGAGTACTTTCATAGAAATGTGATGAGTTACTTTAATATTTTTGCGTGAATGTTGGAAATTGGATTGGTTTTACAGGATTGCATTTCCCTCTTCCAATGATACGTCGCCTCGTCAATATTTTTACCCGTTTTATACTATCTAGCTTTTCGTTGAAGGCTATGCCTTTGTCTTTGGATTATAACGTAAACAATATCTAGCTTTTCGCTGAAAGCTATGCCTTTGTCTTTGGATTATAACGTAAACAAAAACTTAATATTTGTTAATATTATAAAACGTCGAAATTCCTGCAAACCTATTTTTATATTTCTTAGTTTTATGTTGTCCTCCCAAAAATTGAATATTTGTAAAAAACTTTTAGTTTCTTTTTCTTACGTGAGCTCATGGACACCCACATTAAACCACAAACAGGACTGAAGGTCCTACTCCTATTCGAGGTCGTACGTAGATGCGTTACTACTTCTGAGGACTGAGGAGTAAGATAGCCGCCTCGCTGTAAATGTACCCGGCAACCACACCTCTCCAACCGAAACACATAGCTTCACGGCGAACTATGAATCTTTAGGAATTTCTTTTGTCAGCATACAGTCAAAACTAAGTAGAGCCATAAGTTTGAACAAGATGGGGAATGCAGAACCGTTTTTCACCTCTCTGAAATATGGTAAATTAAACTGCTTTTGTTATTTTTCATGCAGCGATAAGGTCGTGGGCGATAGTGTATGAATAAATAATTACTATTGATAAGTCTATAAATGTTGGTTTATAAACTTATGAAATAGTGAACATGTTATCAGCTCAAAGTAGATCGTACATCGTAGTATCTACATTTTGTCGTCTGGAAAATTTGGGTCTTAATACCTGAAAACTCACAAATCTCAGAAATATTCTCTGAGTAATGTTGTTTGTTATAAGATTTATGGGATACAGGAATTTACCGGAGGAGTTCAATCATCATTATGACACGACACCAGTCGGAAAAAATGTAACATCTAAAAAAAGTATTGAGTTTTTCATAAAAGCAGCGAAAATGCGTGCAATACATCAACGTACATGCAATGAGATTATCAATTGAACTTGCAGCCTACCTAATATAAAGTGATCATTGGCATTGAAATAAGACCGAAGTCCCATCTGAGGTCATATGTAGATGCCTTACTACTTTACTGGTGCGTTCTACCCGAGATCCCAGAGCTTCCCTACATTGATAGTGGCCACCGAGGAGATTAGAGGGTGAGTAAGATTCTCACATAACCCGATCTTTCCCCCAATAGAACGGGGATCTTTAGGAATATTCCTCCTCGAAACCAAAAAAAAAATGCCTTATTGAGGATTGAAGTGATCGCCTCGTCAATGTACCTTACAACTACACCTCTCCAACGGACCCACCAGAGGGCATGAATCTAGCTTCAAACAGAGGTGGAGTCCCATGAGATTGTTTAAAGTTAATCTAATGTTTTGCATTATTACAATAAAACTTTAGAAATTTATTTCCGACATCCTAACATTTCTACAAATTGTTGCATAAAAATCTGTTAATGCATGTTATATTATAAATGTAGGTACAATTTTACGATAAATGTTGTATTGATACCGCCTGATAAAATTAATCTATACTAACGTAGCTATCAATGACGGTACGATTAGAATGTTTTGTTTAAAACACTTATCTTAAGCTATTACGACATACATCTGTCGGCAACAAAGTTTATTATACCAAGAATTTCTTGGAACATATATTTCTGTTACTCAATTTATTCGTCTTAAAATTGGGATTTCCGATTATCCAAATTACAATTTATGTCCTTTAGAGATTCCCCGTTTAAAAAAAAAATCTTCTGTTTTTATAATAGTTTCTGAACAAAAAATGTTAAAAAAATACGTTACATATACCTAAATGCTGAATGTTCCAAAATAAGCTATTTGGAACACGACTTCATGCAAATTAGCAGAACATGTGGGTCGATAATGTGTAATGTATGGTTTTCAGTAAGTATTGCTTGGAATGTCAGTAAGCACATCGCTATAATAATTAATAGCATACATATACAAGACAGTGGCCTGTAATATGAATTACGATCTCTTACGCCGGGTTCAGGATTCAAATCCCAGACACGCTTCACTGTATTTCAAAGTGGTGTATGCGTTAGAATCTAAAATTTTCATTTGCTTTATATATGAAGGAAAATATAGTAAGGAAAACTATACGCCGACTGTTTTTCATGAAGTTTTTAATATATTTTTTTTAATATATAAGAAAACGAGCGTGCATATATATATATATATATTACACTAACACGATGGTAAATGGTTATAAATATATAGATATTTAGTTTGAAATTGCCAATTGTAGTGTTTGATATTACTTGTATATCTAAAAAACAGTAGTTCACGATCAGAGTCAGCAAACGCATTTACAAAACTTACATAAACCGTTAAAGATTGAAGATTAAAAGAGCGTAGAATGTAGTAGTAGGGGTCATTTGAGGTCAACCAGCGTGTCGGATACAGCGGCGGAAAGTACGGAATAACTTTCCGCTGCGTTAGTCGCGCGGTGACACGGCGTTTCCGTCGCGTCCCCGTCGATGGAGCGCCATGGTAATAAAACTGTTTCCACTCCAATAAAACCTATTCTCCCCTTTCAACAATTAGATCGTTTTATAAAAGGCAAAACTTAATTGCACAAATATGAAGATACACTTATGTATCCATTATGAATATGTACAAAAAGTATCTCTTTCTATTAATAGTTCTTATTAATAATCATAAGTAAAGCAGTGATAGACTAGCAATAGAGATAGAGGATAAGGGAGCCAGATAGAAGATAAGATTCCGGCCTCTCACACTGGGGGTCCAGCGTCCGAATCCCGCACACAACTCTGATTTTTCTAAGTTACATGCATATTAGAAATTATTTATCATCTGCTTTAACGTCGAAGGAAAACATCGTGAACCTGCATGCCTAAGTGTTTTCTGTAAAGTTCTTGAATGTCTGTGAAGTCTACCAATCCGCACTTGGCCAGCGTGGTGGACTCTGGCCTAATCCTCATTCTGTGAGGAGACCCGTGCCCAGCAGTGGCACATTAATGGGTTGATGATGATTAATAATCATATTAGGAAATACACCTACGCCTTTTGAATAATTTCAATATATTTTATTATAAAAAAAATTTATTAGGTAATGTGCAATTATTTTAAATTGAAAAACGATAAAATGTGAATTTATTGTTTTTATTTTTGTATTTTTATTGTAGGTACGGGAGAGTAACTTTTTACGATAAAGCAAAAGTCATAACATTGGGAAGGATAAAATGGTCATGCTGCTACTATACTCAATTTTACTTTGTGAGTGTATTGCCAATATTTCGTTTACCTTAATGTAAATAAGTCTCACTATCTAATATTATTCAAATTTCAGTTACATCGAACGATGGCTTTGAAATAACTAAAGTTCCGAATGATAACAATTATGTGAAAGATGAAAATAGTTATGTTAATATAACGAATACGAGTTATAACGAATTAAGTGATTTGCAAGAGATACGGGAGTACAACAACTCAAATGTATCTCTGAGTTCTTTTTTAACATTTTTATTGAATGTATCTAAACTACAATTGATAAATGTACATAATAACGTCAAGACAGATTACTTAATTAATAATACAGAAATGCTATTAATCGACAGTGCTTTCAAGAACTGCGATTGGGAATATGGTGTTACTCTTAAAAGATATTTCAAAAAATTCTTTATTAATGCCACAAATGCAAGTAATCTTTCTTTCTCGGACTTAACCGATTTTTCGCATTTTTTATTGCAAACAATTATAGAAAACAATCTGGAATTGATAGAGGGTGAATGTTTTTTACCAACGATATGGTCGAAGCAGTCTTTGAAGCATAAAATTTTAAGACAGCAAATGAAAGTAGTTATAAATATAATCGATAATCAAATTTGTTGGAGCTTGTCTTTATGCATGAAACGAAATGTATACACGGACTATTTGGTAGAATGGCTCCGATATTTGTTAAATGCTAATCCTCAACAGTTATATAAGGTTTTTCATGGCAGTACCACCTTTAGCCGACAAGTATATGCACTTGATTAGAACGAACGTCAATTTTCGACATAAAATTAAATACATTGTTCAATCAGATGACTCCGCTCGAAGGGATTTTATAGATTTTGTCGACGAAATTCTAACAAATCAAGATGAAATAATTGATATGATGTCGAATGAGTTGAAAAGGAGCACCATTTTGTATCTAGACATGTTTCAATTGATTGACGATAACTACAATTTGAGTTATACAAATAAGAATAATTTAGACAGTATATCGAAAATGTTATTTAAATGGTCATATTACCACGATATTGAAATTACGAAAATACTGGACACAATCGTGCATAATATGGAGTTAAATATTAAAATATGGCCGCTTGCAAAACAAAAAAGAATGGATTTCATCTGGCTACAAATATTATTATTGTAAAGTAATATAAAATCATAGTAATAAGTAAAAATATTTTAGTCAACCTGTAAGTTTTTATCACATTTAATATTTCCTCAGAGAAAGAAATTTAACAAATGTTCAATTTGTGTGAACGAATATAACCTAATAGTTGTAACACAAATAATTATGTTATGTAGCTTCCTGAATTACACACACGGCGTTACGTTATGATATGTAGACAATAATAATTCAGTGCTTGACAAAGTTAGCGTGCATAAATTCATAGCAAAGCTATAGTGTGTGCCATTTACGACATGTGATACGACAGTTTGCATGGGCAGTATCAATCTCGTGCCTTGATTCATTGTCTATATTTCAACAATGGATTGAAAATTAACCGGTGTGACGCCAAAACATTCCATCCAAGTATCCACAATCAATGGTATTGTGTGTTGACGTGACTCGACTGCGTGAAGCTATATTGTATTGAGCCTTATGCTTAACGACGTTACAGTCAGGGGTCTTTGGGACGTGGAAAAAGTGGTCGTAGATTTGCCAATATGGTTTTCATTATTTTTTATTTCGATGCCGTAAGGTGCTTTTGTTAGAGAATGCAATATCAAGATATAACCTTTTTAAAATATATTGTTTTTGTTTATCTAAATAAAAAATAAAGGCACTTAAAACACACTTTTGTATAACACGCACATAAAGAGACAAAGAGAGAGAAAAAATATGGGAAGTGAATAAAGTGAAAAATATTTTAAATGTCTCTACCTGCCACGATCTATATTAATATTTGCGTCTGTCGAAGTTTGCAAACAAACTTGTATCACGGCATTCCGATAGGGTATATTACGTCATGTAACCGCCGCGGCGTTTAAGCTCATAATTGCGTAGCATTAGTAGGTACGTACACTCGTACTCGGTTTCATTCTATAGCCACCGTGATCTCATGCCTCGTCTTCTGGGCGCAAAACGCGACGCATTTTCGCGACTTGATAGACGTTCGGTCCTCCACGATTCGGTTCGCGCGTTTCTTTTTCCCGCATGCAAGATGTGGAACGAATTTCCTCCTGAGGTATTCCCGGTGCGCTATCACATGGGGTTCTTCAAAAAAGGTGCAAAAAGAGCTCTCCTTCAAAGCCGGTGATGCATTGACGACTCCTATGGTGTTGTATATTTCCATAGGCGACGGTGATCACTTTCCACCAAGTGGCCCGTTAGCCTTATCGTTAAGTTTAGTTATAAAAAAAGAGTTTATCTGATACGCAATGATAGCCTAGAAGTAGTTATCACTGCTGGATTATCCTCTGATATTCCGCCCTCCTCTCTGGATTCTAATACCAGTCTCAGATTTTGCAAACTCATCAGTAATAGAAATGAATTATCATTTGCTCTAATGGTGGATGTAATCCTCGGGACTGAACTTACATACCTGAAAGATCTACATCATTGTCTCAAAGGAGAGTGAAGTCCGATGCTCACTTAACTGGCGTTGTGAACTAATTCCTTATACCTTTTTTTTGTTTTAGGTTTGAAGAGTAACGAACGAGCGTGCAGGCCTCTTGTTGTTAAGTGGTTATTGTAGCCCATGGACACCCATATCTAATCTCAAACAAAACTGAAGCTTAATAGAGGTCGTATGTAGATGCGTCACTACTCTTGGGGACTGAGATGATCGTCTCGCTGTAAGTTTCGGCAACCGCAATTCTCCAACCGAAACACGAACTGCTTCACAGCGGATTGTGAGAGCGGCGGTGATACTTCCCCGGACGAACTATAGTTCTTCCGCCTACCAATTTATTCTAATTATTCTAAAGTGCAGTGATAGCCTAGTGGTTAAGATTCCGGCCTCTCAAGCTGAGTGATCAGGGTTCAAACCCCGCACGCACCTCAAATTTTTCGAAGTTATGTGCGTATTAGAAATTAATTATCACTTTTTCTAACGGTGAAGGAAAAACATCGTGAGGAAACCTACACATCTAAGAGTTCTTTGCAAAGTTCTCAAAGGTGTGTTAAGTCTACCAATCCGCACTTGGCCAGTGTGGTGGACTATGGCCTAACCCTTCTCATTCTAAGAGGGGACCTGTGCCCAGTAGTGGGGCATCAATGGGTCGATGATGATGATTCTAACAGGAGTTCCAAGTTAGTAGAGTGTAGAGTTAGTAGAGTGTACAGTAGTAGAGTGGAAGATGATGATAATTATGAAGGTAGTATAAGTGTACCTTTTTTACTCAACGCTTATTAAATAGATATAAGTACATATGCATATATCAGCACATCGAATTTTGTAACTCACCCCCACGCGCCGTAATAATATGCGAACAAATAGGTCCTAGTGCGGTCATAGCTTTAATCTTGTAAGCATTCATGTGTGCAATTTCAACAGCATTTAGAATTATTAGGAGCTTATATAGAAGTAATGGGTTAAATGCACGGGTTTGGGTACGGTCGAGGACATCGGCAGTAGATATTAATGGGAGCTGCCGACAAGTGCTGCCGATATATTTCTGGCTTATAACAGCAAAGGTAAAGTTTGTTGTTCTGGTTTGAATGATGTGTTAAAGAAGAGACAATGATGCGATGTACATGGGCGGCAGTGCCCACTTACCATTAGGAGAAATAGACAAATAAAAACTGATTAAATGAAAACCTTTTGTCTATTTTGTCTGTTATTTCAGATCTGCCAGTTTTCATTATTTTTGTCTGTTAGTCTATACGCGACTCTTGAAAAATGGAGAATCGACTTGGACGAGAATTTTATATAGGGATTAAGGACTTTGCAAGAAGTTTGTTTGCAAAAGTAGTCTATTATACTTTTTCCCTGGAAAATATTTCAGCTTTCAGTATAAAAATCGAAAACTGCCAGCGGAGCGGCATGGGTAAGCTATGGAACACTGCATTTAATGTGATACATAGTCTACCTCGGTTGGTACCTAAAGCTACAGTGCGGGAGAATTCATGCTAAAGGCTATGATCTTAAATAAAATACACACGCTGCAACTTCAGCAACATTCAGTTATTACGAGTTAGAAATAAATTACATGAGTTGCACGAATCTCATATATGTTTTAAAATATATGGGCTAGAAATGTGCTAGAGATATGTTCTAAATAGTTCAGGCAACAAAAATGGTTAGTTGATTTTTTATGTATTAAATATAAAAAAATGTTATTCGGGATTATATTAATGCGATCAAGCAACAATATTAATTAGGGACTTGTGTACAAACGATATTCTAAAGGCTAAAGTTAATAGTATTCAATTAGAAGAAGGGAATACAGATTCAATACAGTTTAAAATGTAATTTCAGCATGTTAAAATAATTATAGCGTTGCATATAATGATGCTTGCAGGCAGGCATGTCAAAAGTAGTCATACACACAATACACAGTAATGATATTCAACGCGCATAATCGTGAATGGCATGCCTACATTGCCTATGCATTGTAGTGTAAAAAACTCAGCAAAGCATAAATTCCATACAGAGTAGAGTTTCGCGTATTTTAAATAATTTAAGTTGGTATATTTTTCCAGTGCAGAATTTGCTGACAATATCACTTTGGTTTCACATTTTGAACTGCCCGATTCCAGCGCAACTTCACTGGTCCAAGTTTCTTAATAAAACTTGTACATATTTTATGGGATGTCTCCCTTACAGTCTAGGTTGCGGAGCGTAAATATTATCCCGACGGAAACATGGTGTATACATTTGTGTTTGAGTTATATTATTCTCGTTACGTCACGTTAAAACGTATTTGGAAATACATATTTTAAACTTGGCATTATACATGCTTTAATACTTTCTACACTCATAGGATACCTTGTGTTGTGATTGCCATGGACACACAAAGACCCATACCGAGAACAGGAATCTAAATTCTTCATTTAAATGCCTGTCTGGCCGGCAATCGAACCCGGAATTATCCGCGTGTCAGACCGGTATGGTAACCGCTGCGCCAAGCGGTTCGTCAAATTATAAATTCAAATGCATGAGGCATTTAATGTATCTGCATGTACGTATCTGTCTGAAATAAGTATCTCAAAATTACTGTCTTTCAGCTTATATCTACGTTATAATAATTGAACACGCCATATTTGTCGGTTTTTCGAGTAATATTGGATATTTTCTACTCCCGAGATTTAAGCTCTTACTAGGTGGTCGTACGTAAATGCGAACTATGCAACAATTAAATGGTTTCATATTGAAATTGTAATCAACAATGATAGCCTAGTAAGATTCCGGACTTTCATGCTGGATGTCTGGGGGTTCGAATCTAGCACGCACTGCTTTTTTTATCACTTGCTCTGATGGCAAAGAAAAACATCGTAAGGGACCATCCACATCTGAACGTTCTCTGTAAAGTTCTCGGAATTGTATGAAATTTACCAATCGACACATGGCCAGCGTAGTAGATCTAACCTTATCGTTCTAAAAGGATACCCTTGCCCAGCAGTGGGACAGTAATAAGTCCATGATGATGATGAATATTGAAATTAATAGATGTATCTGTGTTTTCAAAGAGAGCTTAATAAGTAAAATGATTATAATATAGAATCACTGAACATAAAGACATGAAAAGTAAGCTAAACAAATGAAAGATTGATGTAGTCGCTGGTAACGTTTCGTCATACAATAATTCACTCACCGAAAGTGTTGCCGTGTAAAACATCCAAGGTTAGGAACAAATGGCTTTAGTTCTAATGACACAAGCATGCGCACTCAACTTACTATCTATCAACGCTTGTAGCATTTGCAATGAACTGATTTAAATTCATAGTAGAGCGAAGTGGTTGAAGTACGGACACTGTGACAAATATCCAACAACAATTTTAAACTGACGTGTACATTTTGCAGGTGTGTTGACCTGACATGCTCTGGATTTCAAATTTATGACTACCATTAATTATCTATACAGTTTCACGGCGCTACGCGATCAGTTTCACTACACAAGGTATATGAACGTGCAGTACGTACAGTTAGATATGTGCTGTAAAACTAAAATACTAAAGGTCTCTGTATGGTGGACGCTGGAGACATACATAAAGACGAGAACACAAACATAGACCCAGAAGGAAATTCATTTCTTATATCTGCCTCCCCGGAGATCGATTTAATAATGCGGTTGTCACCGCCATAGGTGATAGAACTATAGTTCGTTTGGGAAAGTACCACTGCTGCCCTCATAATCCGCTGTGAAACAGTTTTTGTGTTTCGGTCGGAGAGGTACGGTTGTCAAGCCACACTCACAGCGAGATGGCATCTATGTACGACCTCAGATAGAACTTTAAGTTTGTTTGAGGTTAAATGTAGGTATCCATGGGCCGTAGTGACCACTTAACATCAGGTGACCTGAACGCCCGTTTGCTACTTTTCGAACATTAAAAAAAAACTTACAGACCTATACGATTATTTTATTTAACGTTTAGAATTTAGTAAAAAGGCCCTTGAACACTTACAAAGTTCAAAGCTAACGTATGTTTGTGGCCCAAATGAAAACAACGGTTCTAATTAGTTAGTCCGAGGCACAGTTGCTCTCACAACTTTGTTGAGTGACACAAAGCCGTTCTTTAATGCCGGTAATTCAGGGAATATGCGTCAGTAGCGGATAAAATATGTAATATAAAACGGACACCTTTTCACGGTTGAAATTGCTCACGCTTTATAAACTGAACGATTCATTTGGAAAATGATTTATGATCATATCGTATATACGCAAAGGACAAAACGTGTGATAACAAATAAAATGTATACACAAACGAAACTCATAAGTTAGAAATGAACTGAAATATTTGCAAGAGGTATGTACTTATTGGAACAGTAAGTTTCCCGACCTCATTAACTTTTCCACACAACATGCATCGTTTTTATTTCAAAACCTGAGGCGCATGCTAGCGTACACTACTACGATAGCCTGCGTATTGAAAACATCCGCACAATACACACTGTTCCGTTGAAATTCCTTAGGTATTAATTTAAAAAACTGAGTTTATAATTCTAGCGCCGGCACAACATTCCATTCATAGGCTTACGCAGTAGGACGGCCTGAGCAATTATCATGCAACCACCATACAGTATCAAGAGTGCTATTGTCTGTTGGTATGTATTATCGTTATATATGTATTAGAGAGGTCGATGAGTAACGCGTGACTCACTGAGAAGATAACGTGCGTACGTACAGGCATAGAGTACGCATTGTTTGATAGCCAGTAATGGACGCAAGGTCGGCGTCTCTGTGAGGCATTTTGTTAACATGTTGATTGCGGCGGCTAATATTCGAGACGATCCACCCGTGCGGCGCGCAACACAACACGTGGTGCAGTAGCGCGGCACACAACGTATGCGAGTGAGCCGCACGGATGGCTCGGACAGTAAAACACGACAGATGCGTTTGCCGCAGTGAATGTGTTAACACACTATTACGATCGTAGAATATTTTTTTTTATATTATTACAATATGTATTATGCATAAAGTACTTTTGGTTTACTCCAAATGTACTTGCATATATATCCAAGGGCATTTATTTAATAGCGGTTATGCCATTTGGGACTTTTTCTTACTACCGGGTATAAAACTTAAGCATTTCTTATGTTATTCCTCAACAACGTAATCTCATTGTTCCATCGTACAACGCCGCACAATTAACAATCGCGTAGTTGGAGGAATAGATCGCTTCCGACCAGTGGATTTTTTTTATGTTCGAAGAGTAGCAAACAGGCGTGCAGGCCACCTGATGTTAAGTGGTCACTGCAGCCCATGGACACCCTCATTTAACTTCAAACAAAACTGAAGTTCTTTCTGAGGTTATGCATAGATGCGTCACCACTCCTGAGGATTAAGATGGTTGCCTCGCTGTAAATGTGCCCGGCCACCGCATCTCTCCAACCGGAACACAAAAACTGTTTTACGGCGGATTAGAAGGGCGGCGGTGGTACTTCCCCGGGTGAGCTATAGTTCTACCACCTCTCAAAATGAATGAAATATTCATGGCAAAGATCTATATTAAAGGGACAGTATGTACAGATAGGACAGAGCAGTGATAGCCTAGAGGTTAAGATTCCAGCCTCTCAAGCTGAGTGGCTGGGGTTCGAATCCCGCACACACTTCAGATTTTTCGATGTTATGTGCGTATTAAAAATTAACTATCACTTGCTTTAACGGTGAAGGAAAACATCCCGAGGAAACCTACACATCTGAGAGTTCTTTGCAAAGTTCTCGAAGGTGTGTGAAGTCTACCAATCCGCACTTGGCCAGCGTGGTGGACTATTGCCTAACCCTTCTCATTCTGAGAGGAGACCCCTGCCCCGTAGTGGGTTATTAATGGGTTAATGGTGATGTACAGATTGCCATGTCTGTTTAATTAGGCACTCTTTGCCAAATATCCCGGCTGGCGCAGTGTGGCTGTAGATAATAAAAACATAGTAGCTATTTATAGTAATCACACGTTTGGTATTTTAATGAGACAAAAGTAATTATTATTGTACAGATAAATTCTGTTTGTGACCCCGCTAAAGCAAAGTTTAACATAAAGAACTGAATTTTGCAGCAATACGAGGTAAATATAGGTATGTTAACAAGTTAATTACTTTATTAATTACACGATTATGTTGTATGACGCTGATAAGTATAGACAAGGCTATAACGTTAATGTATGGCATAATAAAACAATATTACACCTATTCATTATGATTATACGTCACGTAAGTACTGAAAGTATAAGGTTTTGTATTTGCAACTAATATATTATTATTAGCTTTTCGGTAAGTTTATATGTTTTTTATTTTATATTTTTGATAGTCACGAGTATTTTTTGGAGAAAAAACTTTTTAAGACACAAAAATACAATAAGACAAAAGTAAGTAAGTAAGATCGACACAAACATTAACTTGGAGATTAGGAAATAAGCTCGTCTGCTTCATTGGAATGGTTCTCTTTTAGCCAAGCATTTTTGAAATGCAAAAAAAAGTTCGCACCTAGAGCAAAAAGTCCGTGAAAGTTAAAGTTAAGACGTACAATTCAAGCGTTGAAAAAATCTACACAAAATAAACTAAGAAGAAACACAAGGACCACCACTTTAGTTTCGAAGCTCAATTTTCTGAGCCATTTTGACTGGCATTTATAGACCATAAATACCGGTAATTTATTACCTTTCATTATGAATTGGTTAGATAAGTATTATAAAATGTTTAGATACATTTTATTGTTTTTATTTTGTGTGGTCGTTTTTATGTCCGTAACATAAAGATAAAACTCGATTTTGTATTAAAAATACTAAGAAAGAATGGGTATGAATATCAGAAAAATATATTCTAGTATTTAATATCTACTTTCAAGAGTTATGGCAAAGTACTCATGCATTACTAAGATAGACATGGATGTAGCCTGTAAAAACTTTAACAAAATACAAATAATCGTAAATTAAAAGTGTATAATTAATTTAAGTACTGTTTTTACGTACCTTAGTGGACTATCTATAGGTATGCATCTGTCGGGATCTGTAAGTATGTCTTCAGTTTCCAATGGGAAGCCTTTTTGTAAATTTTCCGAAAAGTTGCAATAAACTGCTAAGTACCTACTGACTACGGAGACTCGAGCTGGAAATGCACTTTGAGAAATGAATTTTATTTTATTTCTTAATAAAATAACTGTCCATTTTTCAATAAAATGGAGATGTATTTGATTTACAATTAAATAAATAATAGTCTACTTAGACGAAATCAATAACAATAATATTGAGCCGTGATATTAAAAGATCTCTGCAACCTATGGACGTGTATAGCTAAGGCAGGCTAATCCAATGTAGATCAGATTGTTGCTTATGAGGTTTCAGTTGCCTCAAAACAAAGTGTCAAGATACCCTACAAATCGCAGATCAACACGAATATCGTTGCTATATAGCATATAGGTGTAAAAATGATCCCGCTACAATCAAATTTAAAAATAAAATCTTACTTTTGATTACAAAACTGCCGATAACGGTCGAGATACCATTGAGAAATAGTGTTACCTAATATCAAAACTATCCCACTGCTGGAGATGGGTATTCGCATGGATGCCCGGTGACAGAACGAGAGGTGAGAAACCATAGTCCATCACTGTGGCTAAGATTGCATACGACATTGAGAACTTTACAGAAAACGTTCAGGCGTGTAAGTTCCCTCAAGACGTTTTTCTTTAACGTTAAAGCAAATGATATTTATAATTAATATCTAATACACTCACATATCTTAAAAATCTGCGGTGTACCTGTGATTCAAACCCTGGACCACCGGCGTGAATGATCGAAATCTGGCCAGTAAGCTCTCACTACTTCTATTATTAAAACTACATATTTAATATATAACTATTCTATTCAATAATATACTACTACATCTATCCTCTCAAACGTAACAACGCAGATATTTAAATATAAAATGTGTAACAGCGTTAAGTGCATGAAGGACATCCATTCATCAAGCTTATTAAATATGGAGTTTCCGATCAATGCATCGCCCGGCCAATTTCTGATCTTGTTAATTGAATATGTATGATTAATCTGGGCAATATGTCGGCGTCGGCACGAAACGGGCGAATCAGGTACATAAAGGTGTGTACACATTACTACACGTTAACGTATAGTTTTTGTTTGTTTTTGGTTCATGGTTCCAACGCTTTTTATTTTGCCACAACTGGGAAAGGCCTAGAGCATACTCTACTACGCTGCTCCAATGCGGATTTCTGGAGATACGGGTTAGTAGCTAACCCGTGTCGATTGTTTTCAAACCGCCCAGAAGACCTCTGACAACATTTAACGACTCCTATCCAATGATAGCAATCGTGACCGACAGCTTTACGTGCCCTCCGAAACACTGAAGCGCGCATGAAATTTAGCCATTAGCGGTCACCCATCCAACTGCCGACCGCGCTAGACGTTGCTTAACTTCGTTGATCGGTTACGATCTACGCAAGCCGCGGGACGCGTTTCGCGTTTTATTTATATTTGCTATTAATTTTTGTTTTACTTTATACCTGTGTTTAATTTTAAAAGTGTAGAGGACTCTAAAATGAAACAATATATTTTATAGTCCTTCTACCTTACACTTAACAGGGTTAAACGTTACTGTGTTCTGGTTCGAAGGGAGCGGTAAGGGAGGGATACTAACGTGAGGCTTTCCAACTCAGTGGCAACGACTTTGTGACCGACCTCGGACCTTCAAACGTAGGTTGATTACAGATGTCATGGGTAGTGACCATTTATCATCAGGTGAAAGCTCTTTGTCACTTCAGCGCTACAAAAAAAAAATAACTAACCTACAAAGTGTGGCCTCTAAATAAGTAATATCAACCTTGATGCAACTAAGAACTCATTTATGATTCGCTGAATCATAGGAATAATACTGTTAAGTCTTATCTATGAATGTCAAGAAAGTATAGATATCTGCCTAATCAATGCAGCCATATTTTATCTATCACTTCTTGGAATGTCAACTTGCATTCTGCCAGTCGTAAAGGCAGTTGTTAATATACATTTCAACTATTTCTTTGAGAACTTATTATCAATTTACTATTGT
>DWKL01000071.1:0-26683 GCA_018249415.1 Phareas burnsi | reverse complement strand
CCCCGCCACCGCAGTTTCGCCGTGACCACGGCCCATGCAACTGGGCTGAAATATAGGCAATTCAAAAACCGCAAATCTGGAGTACTCGTTACATAATATAAAAAATGTATAATTTCCGCGATAATATTAGCTTAAGAAGCTTCATAGTTTGTAACATCCTGGGTTTTTTCTATATAGCATAGAAGTAATGAACTAGGAGGCAACCCACATGATGGTATATAGTCACCACCTCCCATACACATCTGTGATGATTCTCAAATACGATTGAAGGTTCTACTTAACACACTGGCTGCGGCAAGTGCGCCTGTCGTGTTTTATTGTTCGAGCCATCCGTGCGGCTCGCACGCATACGGTGTATGCCGCCGTATTGAAACACGCCTGTTGCGTTGCGCGCCGCACGGGTGGATCGTTTCGAATATTGGCCGCCGCAGTCAACGTTTTAAGTTCCGCTATAGATGCGTTACTGAGGACTAAGTTGAGACGTCCCGCCCTACTCTTTAAAACAAAACACAGTGCCATTTAATACTGATGTTGACAGAAATAGATAAGGCGGTGGTGCTTCCGAAGTCGAACCAGGAAGGGTTCTACAACCTAGATATTTATAAATAACCTTACAAATGAATGGCAATAAACGTATTTTAAATGTAACAATTGGAATAGCGTGCTATGAGAAGAACATGAATTAACAAATAGGATACACTAACATTTATCTTTATTGACGAGTGTACAGACAACAGATGTGACACAAATTCTCTGAAATATAAAGTACACAGCAGTCTGGTTAAGTATACTTATTATTCTTCTATATATATTAATACTGTTTCTAGCATATTAGGGTTTTTACATAAGAGCAAAATTAGTCTGGATAGTACGAGAGCTAGAAACGTTACCGCTTTGTATCTCGTCATTTTATATGTGATAATACGCTCACGGGGACGATGTCTCTCATTTTAATTTCGTAACCATGGTCCGATTCGACAGATTTTTGCTAAATTTCATGTACATTTTATTTATAATTTATGTTACTTAGATTTTGCACAAAAATTTTCGCAGTCACTATGTCTTAGACATAGACTGTCTTGTTGTTTGTAAACTTTTCGTAATAATTTTTATATGTTCTTTTTTTTAGTATTTATAATGCCTACATAGCTAAATTGGATTCTATATCGGTGTTACTAATACATGTTGCAACCACTAGTTACGTCTAGCACTTAATACTGTTAGTGGTGATTAGGGCTCCCCTAAGGTTGCACTCAGTTACACGTTCTTTCGCGTAAGCGTGACACAACTGTTACTCGACTATTAACAAAATGGACAATATTTTGTTAAAACCACCGAAACAGTCCTACACTTTGGTATATTCCGTAATACAAATAGAAAATAAAGGTGAAAGTGTCATAACTATCGATTACATTCTATCTAACTCTATAGTACCACGATTGATTTGGTAAGTGTTGCTTAAGAAGGGTCAGCAACTTATGGTGGTAGCAACTTCGTGACTCGTTACGGACGCACCAACGCCATATCCACTTCTGACTTATAAAAGTAGTATAAAACGCCGCCGTGTGCTGGAGTGGTAATGGATATATACCGATACGAGACATTCCATCTCTGTCCTCAGGAGTAGCAAAGCATGTGTGGCCGATTTCAGGTGGGACATTCAATCCCATTTGCGGTTGGTTACAGATGCATACGGGCGAATGCGTCCCCTACGCATCTGGCGGACAACATGCTAATTTGCTGTTTCTTATAACAGCAATGTAAAAAGAATCTGTGTTCTGGTTTGAAGAATGTGCTATAGAACATACACATTTTCGACTCGTTCCAACTTAGTCCTCAGGGGTAGCAACGCATCTGGGGCCGATTTTGGATAGGACTTCAATCCCATGTGGCGTTGACATATGTCAATGGGCGGCAGTGACCACACACCATCAGTTGGACTACATGCTAGATTGGTACTGCTACACTTAAAAAAAATGCAAAATGCGTTCACAAAATACGCTTTAATAACAACAAACAATGACTAAACACAAGTAATTACTATAATTCTCCTTGATTCGTATCGTGAAATACGAACGGCAACGATTTCTCATAAATAGCGACATTGTGGCAAGTGACGTGGAGGTTTCGATTGTCCCGCCGTACCGGTGACTGTGTTGAGCCGCGCACTGATTGAACGCGGCTTCAATTCAGCAATACAACTCGTATCTCGTTCGCGGGCGGCGCGATGATGGCAGTCCGTCCGCGACCGCAGTACGCGCTAGGTTCTCGCCGTCTGTGATATAACCAACGCCGCTTTGTAACATCATTGTTATGCTTCATCATGGATATCTTATAGTTTTGTTAGTTTACAATAACAAATGTAACGGCGAACCGCTATTCTACCGATAAAAAACTAACACTAATCTCTCCGAGACGTTTTCATCGGCGGATTGTTTTTAATATGTAATAATTAATACACGTGTCGTTAACGTACGTCGGCAGAATGTTGAAATAGTATGATTTCGTAGTAAATGTACGTTAGGTTAGTGGTTTTTGGAATAGGGCATATATCAAAACATAGGCACGGGGCGACGGCGCTGGGCCGCAGCCAGGGCGCTGCTGCGTGCTTGTTGTCTGCCGCCGCCCGACAGCCTCGAAAGTCTCGTAGACCCACATTCCGGGTACGGACGACGCTCGCTAACGTTAGTAATGTCGCAACTTTGTAACGCTCCTTGCACACACTCCAACCTCACCTTAAACGTTTCTCATGTACCTACCGCATAAAATCGATGCCCCCTATTCACTAACCCTACAGCCTCTCGATCGCTGATTTCACAGCTCGGAGCACTCGTGGAGGCGGAGAAATGAGCGATCCAAGCGATCACACCATCGGCGTTCACCCACGTCACACAGGCGAAGGAGACATCATCGCGACGAGTCATCACCGCGTTCACCCCCTGAACAGGTGAGTCTTACCGTTTCTAATTATTTTATATAAGATGATGTAAGAATGAAATTGTGAGTTTTTTGAAATCCGACGCTCGCCATCACTACCCGCCATCCTAAGTGTCCACCCGAAAACCAGTCTCTCTGCTCGCTTGTGTGAGTCTGTGAATGTAACAGACGTAATCAAAGTCCGGAACCAGAATAATGCGTAAACGTCACTGTGCCTGTTTGGGAGAACATGCGGGACGGGTTTGGCATATGAGTGCGCGTGCGCATGCGCCTTCGCCCGTGAAGATGTGCGCGAGAGACGGCGACCTCCTCGCGCTTGCGCCCGTTCTATTTGTGTTCGCCTTCGTCACTCGGTACGCCTTCAGTCAGTCGCAAAGCTCAGCCGGCCGCCCAGCGCGTTTCTGCTCTCGCACGGTATTCTAATCGGCTACGGGCGGCCAAGCGAGAGCCATGGCTGCCCAGCCGCCGCGTCCACCCCCTAACAACGTGCTGTTTTGTGGACCTCCACCCTCATTGCCGCGTGTGGTGCTATTACCGAAAGATGTCCCCCGAGACATTACATCTCTAGGCGCTGCATCTGATACTGCCCTTGATCAAACAAACGATGCGGATGGCTTAAACGAAATAAACAACGTGGGTGTGCCAACATATGATGGATTATGTAGTGATCTAGCAAATAACCATGTATTCGAAGGAGAAAATATCATCGGACAGCATTTTCCGGCAGTTAGTTTATTACGTAGAACACAAAGTTTTGATATTTCGGACATTTATACTAGCAACAGTGAAAATGATATAGACGCCTGCGCATTCCAACCTCGAAGATCTGAGCCTGATTTATCAAAATATGGACTTTATGTTGAAGCTGAAGTCACGTTGGAAAGTGAACCTCTAAACCCTCCACCTCTTGTGCTTAATAATCCTTTTTATGATGGCTCTTATGCTTTTGATCCATCGCAGCTAAATCAAGGCATGGTGATATTGCCTGAAAATTATTTAGCTTTTGAAGATTCTTTTGTACCGACATGGGAATACAAACCTGAACTAGTTGTCGACAGAGATATGAATACTGGCATCTACTATGATGGGTTACCATTGTTACCTTCGAATGATCCCTGGTCGGTATATAGTAATGACAACACCAATTATGGGTACTATACGCCTCAGTTTGAGGTACCCATGGAAGATAATATTCATTATATGCCTTTGACCGATCTAGACTATGCTCTTCCTCAGTATATGGGATTACCCGTATTAGAACAAGATAAAATTAAAATATTAGAAGAAAATAACAACGAAGAATTAAAGATAGTCGAAGTACCTGATAATAATATACAAGAAGTAGCAACTAGTTCTCAAGTACAATTAATACCTTCAGCAACTTCTACTGTAGTAGCTTCTAGTAATGTAATAAATGAAGATGACAAAACATTAGATTCATGTACCTTACATAATAGGGAATCTTCTACTCAGAGTGAAGAGTCATTTAATGCAGATATTTCTAATGATATTACATCGAGCCTGGCATTTGTGCCTAGTAGCAAAAGTTCTCAAGTACCTCATGGAACCGACGATACAAGTGACGACACATCGCCGTGTTCTACAGATTACCACGAAGCTTCAGCACTTGATCTTGCTCAAAGTCTAGATGAACTCTCGTGTGGTGATAGTACAGATAGTTTTTCACAAAGTAGGGATGATTCTTCTCCAGTTTTAGCTGATGTGCAAGATAGTAAACCTGTGACAAGTGATATTCATAAAGAAAGTAACAATTGTAATGGACCGTTCGTACTTGCTTCGGATAAATCAGTGGTAAATCTACCTCAGAGCCAATTACCTACCATTCCACTGAACAATCGGTTGCCAACTAAACTACCTCCTATACCAAATAGTGTGCCATATAAAGAAATTGTGAGCACAGACGCCTCAACAGTAAAAACACAACCTCAAATAGTTAACTCTTTAGATTCAGATGTAAGTTTGAGTAAAACACCAGTACCCAGTGTTAATAACAATCAATCTGCAATATCTCACCCAGCAACTAATAACTTGACTAATGCGAACCAAGTGAAGAAAGTAGAAGCACATCCACAACCGCCAGCAGTTCCACCCTCTTGGCTATCTAAAGCACCAACCGGAGAACATTCAACAAATTTACAGCACCATGGCAGTGCTAGTGTGCAACAACACAAAGTGCCGCAAATATGCATCCAGAATGCTGAAGGTCACACGACGAACGTGGAGCAGAAGAGCTCCAAACCATCGCCGCCGCCTATCAAAAGTGTTCAGGCAACAACACTAGAACCACAGCCGTCGTGTTCTTACACTCCAGCACAGTCTCAACCCCAGTCCCAGACTCAGCCTCAGCCCGCGCAGCAATCTTCACAGCTGAAACCCAAAGAAGTAGAGGTCAGCCGACTATACATTTTGCTTTTCTGTAGATATTTCGATAAATTATAACACATCGAATGACTAATATCGAATGGTTAACGCTAATCGATAAATAACGGTAATTTAAATGATCGCGTACCGATAGAATATACGCAATACGATGCCAGCGTGTGCGCAATGAGAGCAATGCGCATCTATTTTAACTAATATATTATTAGGTCAAGGATAACATTCATAACAATATTTTCGCGCTTTTTAAACGTATTCCATATGTACGCGTAGGCAATATTTGTCTTAGATTATATGGTTGCTTTAGTTGGTGAATAATGAATGTATTTTAAGTGTAAATTTTCCTATAGGTTCGGCTCTAATTTTACGTACGAAAAACATTTATTCGTATAGGTAATTTCTACCTAGACGGAGGAAACGCATTTTTATGATAGGAAACATAATATTTGGTGTATTAACCGACCGAAATAGTATCAGCTGCTGGTAATAACTGCAATTTTAACGGTGAACGCTAGATGGCGCCACATGGCACGCTGGTGGAGAGCACGCATGCGCGCAGAAATAGCGTCAATCACCTTCACCTAGGCGAAACAGTCTACATGCACGTCTTTATGATAACTAACGTTGCCAGAGGGGCGCACGCACCGCCCACTTGATCTCGCCAACTCGATAACAATATTATATCTATACCTTGAATTCTTGCCGAATAACATCTCCCGATAACTGAACAACAGTGTCTCTTACATTGTTTAAACGCTTTGACTAATGTCTTATTAACAGGCGCTTAAGTATATTTTAGTTTCATAATAATTTTATATTTTACATTAATCTATTGTTATTGAGATATTTTTCTACATTATATTATTCTTAAAATAACGATTAATAAATTATAGTTACAAAAAGTTAAAAAAAAACGCGCTTTTATAGCAATATTTTCAAATTTGGCCACGTTGCTAAACAGTTTGTATTGCTAGCTGATCTTGCCAGTTAGTCATGAAATTATTATATTGTCATCCGTTCTCAGTTGCAATGTGCTAAGTTTCAAATTCTTCGAATGTTTGGAAATATATTTGAAAGATTCGTCCATATATATACACACACATATTTGTGTGTATATAAGCATGTTAAAATTACACAGTTTTAAAAACTATCCCGTATGTACAATTTAACTTCATGTTACGCGAGTTTTTCCTAATTATTTCAATGTTGTCTGGTGTAGTTCACTCGTGCGCGTTGACATATAAAACCATTTATACAAGATATATAATATAAAAGTATCATTAATAACGACGTACTACAACCAGCTGCCACGCGTTCGCCTAATCGAGACTCATCAAGCGTGCTCTTCAATTGTTATGAGTTGTAAAACAAAATTCTTAAATTGAAACCTGTTGCAGCCAGCTACGGCCGACTTGCAAATGATTCAGGAATGATAGGCGGGAATAGAATGTTGAAATAATTTTTTTGTTGCCTACTTTTTTATTATGCGTCAACGATATTAAAAAATATTTATACTATTTTGTATTTGTAGTATTTTTGTGAAGCATTGTAGCGATATAAAGAAATTTGCTATTATCAGGTTTTAGTAAACATTGATTTAGTTAAAGAAACTCCTCACAATTATAGAAAAACTTCAAGAGATTTAAATATTAAAACTGTCATATGCATATTGAAGCAAAGTTTAAACTGTAATCTGTATGTTTTATTAAAATTGCGGCACGGTATGAAACCTAAAAGTAATCTATAAAAACGTACCGCGATAATATATGGGACTAGTTTATATATCATAAATAATTTGGGTAACGTTACTAAATATACGTTTCATTATCATACAAACCCTATTTACAATCTCCACATTAAAATTCACTGTGTCGTGAGTGCCATAGAGATATAAAAGATGAGTACACAAACACCCAAACCCAGAATAGAAATCTAAATCCATCGTTTAGATGTCTGCCCGGGAACTGAATTCGGTTCACTCTGCGTATGAGACCGGTATGGAAACCGCTGCGCCATGCGGGTCGTCATATATAAAATGTATAATATTGAACAAATAATATTACTAAAAAATATTGAACAGATTTTGAATTGTCAGTTCAAAGGTACATTATATCTACTGAAAGAATACCTATGATCTCACTCTGGGACGAGACCCGTGCCCTGATTTTAATGGATTGATCAAGTCGATGATTCCGTTTACGTAGTACGGCGAACAATAATGGTTGATTCTAAATAGATTAGTTTTTTTTTTCGAAATGCAACAACTGCAATTGTGTAGCGCGATTATATCGGCGAATCATTGCAATATGTATGGCAATTTTATTATCTAGATCGCTGTTTATATGAGAAAGTATAGTGAGATTACCGCAAGTGTTGCCCTGATTAACTGAATATAGCCGGCGTTACTAAAGTCTATAACACATTTCGAGATAAATATTGCCAGGAAACTGGACCGTTTAGAATCACGTTTTAATGAAAGGAATGAATGAATCTTATTGAATGTAGAATATTATTTATATAATTTTCTCTAAAGCTAATGAAATTATTCCAAAAAAAATAACTCATCAACGCTGTCCAAAATAAACTGTAGCATTTTGAAACGGCAGTCAGAGTGAAATATCAAAGAAATCATTGTCCGCGTGGATTCTGTTTAATTTGGTTTTTTTAGTTTTGATGGTGCGCGCGTCGTAATTAACGATACTTTTTTTATCGGTATTCGCTCAGCTTCATGGGTTCGACTATGGTATATTCAGTGGAGGTCAAGTTTGTTGGGGGTTCGAGCCCTATCGCACATCATTTATATAGGAAAGTGGCGGCCGCCAAGATTACGAACCTGATAAATCAGGGTTGCCACACTCGATATAGCCTTGAATACGGCAATTTAATGAAAGTGTTGACTATGAACATAGAAAATAGGAATTTTCTTGTAATATAATTTAATTTTCTTTTGAATAATTTTTAATTGTGAAGAGTATGTGATGCAATACGTGCGCTAATTGTTCCTAGAATAGGGGATATTGAAAGTAACTATTTAGTAAAAGTACTTAACTTTTTTGTTACACTAACGCCCTCTATAGGAAAATGAATTTTGAATGACTTCGATATGCCGAAACTCTTGCATTTAAGAAAGATTAATAATTAAGGTTTATTATTATTATTATTTTATTTTATCGCACTACAAAACGTTCGGTAACGCGACAACCCTAATGAATGACTATCTATTTGGTAAAGCCCGGTTCCTTCCGGCCGACCTTGCGTATACCAATCGCATTGCGCCGGTCCGGTCACCTTACCTGTCAGAATTGTACATTATTATTGCTGAAGTATTCGGTATTCCAGTTGCCACGTAACTAATGTTATTAAATTTATTTATTACTTCAGGCATAGCTGTAAATTTAACATATAAAAAGCATATATGTATGTTTGCGTGTACTATGCGTTCGCACATCGTTTATCTCATGAGCTTAAAAATTCTGTACCCTGATTAGCTTTTTATGGAGAACGTTTTATATTTGAAAATTGTTTATAACCTGATATACAACTTGATCTCTATAAGTATTGATGCATCGTAAAAAAAAGTGGTGGTCTTTTCGTGGAGGTCTGGTTACCTGGCTAGACAAAGTTTTCCGAGAACCACACAATGGATTTAAATATGGCTTTCGCTCTTGGAGAAAAAAAATCTCGCAGAGGGCTCCGCCAGAGCTCGGAGTGGTTTATACATTATATAACTGACTATTAATGTCGGTTAAGTCGAAAAACATCAATCATTGACAACGTATATTCGCGCAAGCCACGTAAATGTTTAGAGATATATGAAAAGAATGGCAGTATTAGTCGTCATAAAAATGTACATAAAATTTCGTGATAATTTAATATAACATACATTATGGGCAATTGACGGTGACTGTTTTAAAAAACCATAGAATAATAAATTTATGTTTAAATTGGTTTGTTATATATGCCAAGCATACACTTGGGAAGATTATTTACTTCATAATTACAAGCCCATTATAAGTTTTATACTAGACCGGCATCATGTAGTTCATATAGAGCTTCACTAAATAATTTGGACTTTGGTTTAAAAAACAGCAGTGCAATAAAATTTCGTGGATTCAATAAAAATGTATGAAGTATTTCGCAAGCTCACATTATCTTAGTTTAAAGGGATTTAATTTATCGCCGTAAACCCATTACTGTCCGTCTGCTTAACCATGGGTATTTTCTCTCAGAATGAGATGGATTTAGTCTATAATTCACCATGGTGGCGAAGTGCGGATTGGAAGACTGTACAAACCTTTGAGAACTTCTTGGAGAAATCTTGAGAATATTGTTTCTTATCTTTAGTAGGAATATATTGAAGAAAAAACAGTGATAGCCTAGTGGTTAAAATTTCAGCCTCTCACGCTGGGCTCACATGTGTATTAGAGATTAATTAACACTTGTTTTGACAGTAAAGGAAACATGGTGAGGAAAGCTGCACATGTCAGACTTCTTCGTAAAGTTCTCAAAGCTGCGTCTACCGTAGGACATTAATCATTTGATGATGATATGTTCACAATGATTACCATCACCGATAAACGAAGCGATAATGAATTTATATTAACCACATAATGCACCTGAAATACTATGGTTTATTGCTATTATTGTTAATAATTATCTTTATTACATTAGAGACACGATTTCTTGAATCTGAGTTCGAAATCGTTAAATTATCAATAATATAATTGATTTGTTTTTTACAATAAATTGCCTGTCATGTGTTTGGCCGAGATCAGGTAGTTATGCGTCATTATCAATATTTAGTCTACAATAAAGACCAAAATATTATAGTACCTATGTATATTCAAACGAACTTAATTTTGTTTCTCAAAGTAAATGAATATACTTCAAAATTAATTTAATTAACAAAAAAATATAATTGTATTATCATGTAAATTTGTCTGCGTTGTGCTATAGCTTATCAACTAGAATCGAAATTTTGGATTAAATAAAATTTACTTAGAACGAAAGAATGGTTTGATGTTGTTATTCAATCATAAATAACAAAATATTTTTATCGTTTGGTATTCCAATACAATGTCCCTAATAATAAAAGTGCTCAACCGGCCGTTCCGTTAATTAGCTATCGATATAATTGGATGCCATGTATCATGTCACGTTTCGTGGCTTAACGAGTGGGACATTAATATTGCTTTTCTCCAAACACAGCCGACCTATATAGATATGCACGTGCATTACGAATTGTTCAGTCGCATTCACAGTGCTAGGGCTCAAAGCTTCTGGTGTAACGTACCTACGTAAGGTTTGAGTTTGACCTGTCTTTAGTAACAATTCTACAAACTTGGCGAAAACGCATGAAGTAGATGTAGAATGAACTAAAGTTTTAATACACCTAAATAATTTCACAAATGTTATATCGTTAACATGTTCGTTCCAATTTTTTTTTTTAATCTTGACGAGTTGTCGCTTGCGTACGACTTAGTGGAAGGATTTAATTTTAAGTTAGAAGTAATAGTTTAAAAGTACCCTATGTTACGGTGATTTTTATGTACCGGTACTCTCAAATAATCAAATAAAGATTTTATATTGAAATCACAAACTGACATTAAATTTTCGTTGATTTTTATAATATAATATTAATTTTTTTTTTTAACGCAAGCAATCAGTTTCTTAATTACTCTTATCAACTTAAAAAAAATATTCATCACAATTAATTATGATTCACTAATTTCTGGGTAATTTTGTATATAAGGTTTTTATAACCAATACTCATTATGACCGAATGAGCCGTTAAGACAAGGATAGAATAATAGGACACAATTATTTTTTCCTGTTAATTCGCTATTCGCTCATCATCACCCGTTTGCGGATAAATCCTGTTCTAACCGAAAGTTTCCAAGACAATTGCTTGTTCCATTCGTTGCCATCTTTTAATTGGAATGCCATGTCGTGCCTCTCCTCTCAGTTTACTTTTAGCCGCCGCACGGCTCGAAGTGCGCTCCATGAGATAACGCATTGTTGTGATATTAATTTTGTTACTTTCATTTATTAACGTTCAGTAGGCAGTGTCGTTTCGTGTCACGCCGATTTAACTGAACGGGGTGTACTGGAGTCCAGCACGCGTTTACATTAGTGTCGGAACGGCCGGCGGAACGCCCACCCGCCTCTCGACGCTTATCGCTCCGTTACTCGTGGTGTCGTGATAAGCGGTGCAAGGGAGGACAATGACTGACATAGTGTCAAAACCGGAGCGTATCCGTGAGCCGCTCAGGTTCGGATCGTTTTACGAATTGTACAAACGTTTTCTCAAGGATCACGGCTGCAAGTGGCACGATGTTGCGAAACTGCTCGCCGTGGTTGCAGATATCCTTTTCGATGTGGACGGTGCGTGCAGTAATATCTCGGGCAAGGTCAGTCTCATCCGCTATATTTTAGGATGATTACGTTGTAAATTGTCGTCTGGTAACATAATATAGCCAAATTGTAACTATAGTAAACTTAACTCGACATATCTCTTATCCAGTGAATTCTTAGTTCATTCGATCTTGGTAATATTACAATCGCATATTTTTAATAATTGCTTCTCACGTACGTAAAGTATTTATTGTTTGTTTCTTATTTATAAATATAATTTTTAAAAGTGCACAATCACCAAACGTAAAACGGCTCTATTAATGTAACGAACGTGACGTGTTTTTGTAAATATCCGCCTATCTCTTTCATTTCTGATATTCTCATAATGAAAAAAAAAAAAAGGGTGAGTCGCGTGACCAATCGTATGAGGGTCCCTTGGCTTCCCTTACCTGCACCCTGTTTGCCGTTGTGTACCCGAAATCGTCTCAAACAGCTGGCAACTTGCGGCAGTGGTGCATTACAATCGCAGTGAGATGTTATATCAGTGTAGAGTTAGCATTGGCGGTGACGAAATTTTGGGAACCGTGTTGTTTTTAATCTTTATGTGGATTGTTCACAAGATCAAATCATACAATATGAAGAAAGTACTCAAAAATATCAAATATTACTATTATACGTCTGTGCTTTATGTTATATTAGACGATTTACTCTTTGAGGTAGGTACAGTGAAACTTGTATAACGTGGTTTTATTCATTGATAAAATGCATGCATTTTTACCGAACGTACCAGAGTGCATAGTTAGTTGCCGTACGAAGTGACCGGGGCTATTTCAGTATTAGGCCAAAGATATTGATCAGCAATTACAAGTAGTAAGGTCGGCGTTTTGCTGAAATCGGACGCTGAAAAGCGTAGTAATATGTTGGCCAAGAGAAAGTGTAGATGAATGCTAAGAATGTTGGATATTACCGGGCTTCCGTTGCGCCAAACCGATTGCTCGCATATATTGTTCCGACAGCATTCTTTGTAATAATGCCATTCGTTACATTCAACATGAATTTAGTCTCGATCTTCCTGCACGATTTTCTAAAGTAAAATTTTCTTCTTTATCATTAAGGCAATAAAATTAATCAGTAAAATCTTATCAAGCAATGAAGCTGCTGAACTACAAATCATGTCACTTGTTTAAAGTAAGATAAGCGTTGCTATTCGAGAATGTTGAATACGTGTTATTACATCGCATTATGAGACGCACGCGCAACTTTTGTACACCCGCATCCGTCGATCGACTTCTCTGTACGTGATAGGTCTCTATAAATTGATAAAGCGTAAGGCACGGAAACGGCTCGTAAACAACAAAATCGTTATAGATTATGGATATCGTTGACCATGTTTGACCTGGCAATAGTTTATTAACCGTCTCTCCACTGGGCGTTGACGTCTCGACTAATAACAGTTTAGGATATTAATAAAGGACACGTGGATTTTGGGAAATTTAAGACAGTATTTACAAGAAATCGCAGACATCTTGGAGACTCGAGATTAAAACAAGTTGACATATAGATTAGACGTGCTGTGCGATTTTTAGACACGACAATGCAGCGTGGTCGGCTGAACGCCTGCGCACACTAACCACCAGCATTGTTCAGTGCTCGCACGCGCTCCACTAACCCAATTACCGGACGCTTATTGACAGAACTGTCTTGGCTCGAACACCTCACCGATCGAAAAAAGGCTTAATCACCCACTCAGGCTATGTTACATGAAGATGTCAACAAACATTACGACTCATTGACTCGAGCAACCGTGAACTAAAATGATAGATAACTTGATATATAAAAAGTAGTTAATTATTTGCGTTTTCTAGGCGACGAGCATTATCCGTAATAATACAACGTGATAAGGAAGCATTTATTTGTTTCGTGATCCACAACGTTGTAGACGCTATTGAGGTTAAAATGTCTATTTTCTTCTCTAAAAATGTGAAGTATTTTCTATGTTTAATTTTTTGCGAGTACGAAATAGCGGTAAACGTGCCAGAGCCAAATGGCACGGGTCGAACATGAGAAATAATTTATTAAATTTCATTTAATTCGATGTAGGGATGTGCCGGTGAGAATAATATCACTATAATTAAATGCTAAAAAGTTGTGTACGTAGGTATACCGGGTGTAATGTGACGAAAATGCGCGAGCGACGGCACCTCGGCCTGCGCGGGAGGGCGCTCCCACGGGTTGCCGATATTTTTAGTCCGCGACCATTACTTGGCACCGACGGCCGCACTCGGCTGCGCTAGTGATCTTTCTGAAATCCCTCCACGCTTAGGTACGCTCTCAATCTGAAGTGGACCCAGTCTTATGTGCGATATCAAACCATCCGTCGCTCGTTGCATATTTAGCGGTAGCGACGCATCTCAATCGAAATACTCCGTGTCATGTGAAGTTTACAAACTTAGTTATGTTGCTTGACACTTGTTATGTGATTTATCCCGGTTAATAAGTGCGCGCACAACATTGGATTTGACGGACGGCACGAACATGGCCACCATCAGCACCAGCGGAAACGGGACAAGTCCACGACGTCAACGATACGCCCGCGCATCCACTACAAGTGTGACTCAGTTGTTGTCAGATGGATATTCGAGTATCATTAATCGACTGACACGTCGAGGGCCTTCAGAAAAAAATGATCCGATCGTCGAAGCTAAGTTGGCCGCCGCAAGATCTCGTTATGATGATAAGTTGCATGCAAATAAGAATTCTGTATTGGCAAATGTGAGGCGTTACGAGAACAATAGACATATTTCTCCGTACACAACGTTCACTTCCGGCTTGTCGGCACAGGGGGCTAGGAAGTTGAATGATGACCATCGTACTTACGGTTATCTGAGCACAACGAAATCACGAATCGATACTTCACCTTTACATTCTACCTCCGGCATGAGCGCTGTCGCGCGCAGTGACTCATTCCGCAGAGCTCACATGAAAGATAATAAATCATCGCCGTTTACCAAACGATATCCTCTCAAGGAAACCAATAACAACAACGCAGAGAACGCGATTTCATTGGGCAGCACGCGCAGTCGTTTACAAGATAAATATTCGTCAGTGTTGGACAGGATAGCTGTTGAAAAAAAGGAAAGAGCTAAAAAGGATAAGGAAGACCGTGATAAAACACTGGAGCCCGAGCAGTCGCTGTCTAGAGGATTAATGCGAAGTTTGACAACAGCCGTGTTCGGCGAACATTCATTTAAAAACAATAATTATATTCGAGAAAAAACAAGAGATAAAACTCCTTTTAGAAATACAACTGATCGTCGTTTATCGTCCAGTCATAAACAAAGTGATAGGAACGAATACAAAAATGGATTTGAGGTCTCTTTGAGGGATCGGCCATACTTTGGAAAAGACAGAGACAGTGTATATCGCAAACATCAAAGGCGATCGCTCAGAGCGGAAAAAAGCGATAACAGCGACAGAAGAGGTAAATTATCATTGCGGCCCGTCGACATTAATTTACAATCGGGTGCTCGCGATCTGGTCTCCCCACCTCAACAAGAACAAATCGATCAAAAGTTAAAGACAACTAAAACACCTGCATCGTCCCCAGTAAAAGACGCCGGAAGGCAAAAACAAATTTATTTTCCGTCCAGCGACGAAGACGAAGACAAGACTCCGGTCGGCGACCGAGTACTCACTGAAAGGGAGACGAGACGCAAGGAGATACAAAGCCTTATAATGAAATACGCTCATTTGGACGAAGTATACGGGCGCATTACAGAGAAGGAACCAAACGGCGTCGCCAACGATGCGGTGGTCGCGCTAAAGAAAACTGAACCGCTGGGTGTCGGCGACGTGGTGATGTTGCCGCCCGAGCTGCGCAGCCGCCACCGTCCGCAGCGGCCGCGGCACCTGATGCGGCGCGCGGCCACGCCGCCTGTAAGCACAAGCTAACCGCCTGCCTGCGCTCTGTGTGCTGCTAACCTAAATCGGGTCCGTCGTTTTTAATATTCGCTATTGAAAATATGCGACCGAGTTGTTTTTACTACAAGAAATAGAGAATTAACTACTTATATATTATTTCGTATGACGTCAACGCCCTCTACGTTTGTAGTTTAGAACGATGTATCTGTAAATACCATTTGTAAAATGCATGTATTTTTCGATTTCAACAATGAGTATTCGGAAGGTAGATGATTAAAAATCTAAAATCACGTGAAGGTAATTTGAAACACAAACAATTAAGATCAGTACGGGTAGGCAGGTTCAGAATGTCACTTTCTGTGTCTAATATCGACAACATAAAGGTTTTAGAAAATATATTTTAGTAAAAGCATTATTAAAAACAGTGAAATGATAGTGCATGTGCTAAGCCTTTTCGTGCGTGTTCTTAAAATTAACATGTCCTTATTCTGCGTGAAAATATTTTCAAACACTAAACGTAAACAAAGTTCTGTTCGACGTTCGAAAAGAAATGTTAGTATTCAAAATGTTCAAATGAGGCTCGGGTGGACACTTTCATCCCGACAAACCGGTGTGCGAGATGATTACGAAAGTGATGTGAATGATTGTATCGGTTCCTCATTCCTGGTGAATCCTTCTGAGCCGGTTCCTCGTGAGCGGCGCGCAACGCCGGCGGGCCCCCGAGCGCGGCGCGACTCGGGCGCCCGCCGCGCCGGTGCGCCGCGCCGCAGAGCCCACCCGTCCGCCCTCTAACAGCATGTACGACACCATACCAATTGTCGCTTGTCTGACGGGCAACCGTTCCATTGTCTGATTGTTGGGTACAACACTACTCGGGTCGTGGCGATCGCGTGGCGCTCTCCGTGGCATGTGGCGTGGTGCGTGTGGATGGCGCGTGCGGCCGTGGCGGGCGCGTGGCGCGGCGGCGGCGGACGGCGGCGGCGCTGCGCGTGCAGAGCTCCCGGGCACGCTCCTCCGTGAAGGACGACAAGGACGGACACCTGGTGTACTGGCCCGGATATGTCATGGGAGCGAGATGTTCGTTTCAACAACATAACTTAACCAATGTATTTTATGCACACCAACACAAACACCCACTTACACATACGCAAAACACTATACACTGTACACCGCGACGACAACACAGGTACACCACATAAACATGTCACTCATTTTTTGTTATAACTCACACGATTGATTTTGCAAATACAGATAACATTTAAACTTACTCCACACTACAATCGACACAGATTCAAACAGAATAGATTGCCTTGTCTCAGTCTCTTGCAGATCAGTGATTTGCAATTTGTGGATTTCAGTCATTCAAAGTTTTGCTTCTAATTTTTTTCCAAGTTTTAAATAACAGCGCGGACCATTTTCTATCTTCGAATAAAGTCATGTTGGAAGTCATAATCATTGGTGATTTCGTTTACCTGTTGTAGAACGTTTTAATCTGTCAATTGACCAGATTGAGATCACACTATAAATAAAAAAACCAATGTTTATTCCACCATGACTTTGTCTCACGCACAGTTAATTAACTACATTGGCTTGGTTTCATTCCAGACAAAATCATCGACACGCTTGGTGAGGGCACCTTCGGCAAGGTGGTGGAAGTGAAGGATTTAGAAATGTGAGTACGAAAAATCTCTAATATTAATGTTATGTAGATGTATGTGATGATTGAATGCTCGTGCAAGTTTATAATTGCCAGTCGACTAAATGGCTTTGTGGATTCCTTATTAGAAATATTTTATGTATTTTATAAGAAACGGTTAGTATGTAATAAAAATATAATAGTTTGTTAGTTAAGGTATATAGAACAATAGTAATATTTTTGTGGTGACTACTATTAAAGGTCATCAACAAATCTCAGACTAAATTGACATGTCCGAATGTCAGTTGCTATAGAAATGTCTGAGATTTGTGGACGGACGGTATAGTTTCGCTTTATACTTAATAAATGTTGTGATATTTACTTATTTATAAAATTTATATAGTGTGTATAGTATCATATATTGTTTACGTATTACATGTAAAAAAATTACAAATAGTTAAATGGTGATAAGATTATTTGTTTATGAATTAGATAAGTAAATTTTACCTTCTTCAGTTTAAGTGAATTTAAATATTTGCTAGCATCATTGTTTTATAAATTAAAGTAATTAATAAGTAATAAAGTAATTAATAAGAAAAACCTTTCTGCTAGCATTATTGTTATTTCACAAATTGAAGTAATTCATTAGTAAAAAGGCAGTAAAACCGTTCCGATAGTATTGTTACTTTGTAAATTTGAAGTAATAAATAGGAATAAATTGGTAGGATCTTTTGTAGGTCGACTGCAGCGGCACCACAGCCGCACCTATTTCTGGATTATAGTTGCAGTGTAGCCCTGCTTTATTCTAGTGTGGAGGGTGTGGTAAGGCAGATCCACATTTTCAGGGGCGATACATCAGCCTTAAGTCCCTACAGTCCTAAGGGGTAGCATCACACGTATGATAAATATCGAGTGGACCTCCTGTTCTATATGGAGTTGGTTACAGATGTTCACGGGCGGCAGTGACCACTCAACACCAGGTGGGATGCACGCTCGTTTGCCAAAAATAACGTTTAATGCACTCTAATAAATGCGTTTATGTATGCTCGTGAAGATGGCATATCTTATATTAAAATCGACCTCGCTTACGACTGTCGGATTACAACATAGACGTGAGACCTTTGTTACTGAACTTTTCTTTTATGTTTTAAGAGAAGTAAACGAGCCGTGTAGGCCAACTTAAGTAATAACATTCACTTCAGCCCACGGAGAACCACATCTAACCTTAATTGGAGCTGAATTCTTAGCTGAGGTCTATATATAAACGCGTTACTACTCCTGAGGATTAAGGTGGTTGTCTCTCTGTAAGGGTACCCGGCAACCGCACCTCTCCAACCGAAACACAAGATCTGCTTCAAGGCGGATTTAATCATTAGTATTCTTTCGTGCCTATACTGACTTTCCGACCGTGTTTGTAAGGTTGGACTTGCATATTATTATTCTATGATATGTTACTTCGAGAAATTTTTCTTTCTCTAAGATTTTTTTTGAAATGGTTATGTAACTTTAGGGAACAGTTATTTGATAGATACTGTACAAAGATTTAGTAACAAGTTGGAAAGTATACAAATCATCACAATTTTTAAAGGTTTCCAATTTCCAATCCTATCTGTAATTGTTTAAGAGAAGCAGTTATTAACTTCAAGGCATATACGTGATTTGTTGTCTATACACATGGCTTACATGTCACCTTTAATGGTTAGAAGGTTAGACTGAGCCAGGTGGACATTCTAATAGTGAATTTAGATTTGTGGTCTGGTCTGGATATATATGCAGTTAGTTTCCTGTGTGTCCATGGTACAAACAATACAGGGGATCCTATTATGGGGCTATACAAGAGTTATTTATATTTGTTTTTATATTTATATATATTTATGGAAGGTAGATCCTTACATGCTATGAGTATGTGATGTACGGAAATTTTTGAGAATTCCAATACAATGATACAATTTATTTCTAATTTGTAATAGTATTTTAATCTATAATCGTTACAGACGTTAGCGAGTGCCATTAGTTGCGTATCGGTGTATCATAATTTACGTCCACAGATGACACACATGCACACCGTATTGTTTGGCAGAGACCGGCTCACTTGGATTATTCAGCTCTATTTCCATTTGTTTATAGTAGAAGCGTTTTCTTTAGATAGTTTAGTCGGCGAATGCCAAAGTTATTTTCATAATTAAGAATGAAGGTGTGACTGAACGTGTACTTGAAACGTGTTTTCTTATGGATTTCAGGGAGCACAGAATGGCTCTGAAGATAATTAAGAACGTTGAGAAGTACAGAGAGGCTGCGAAACTAGAGATTAACGTATTAGAAAAATTGGCTGACGTCGACCCGGATTGTAAAAAGTAAGTTATCCCTCCACCCCCCGGCGGCACCGCGGGCCGGCCGCGACTCTGGTCGTATTATCCGGCGAAGCATTGTCGGGTGACGCGAAAAGTAGCAATATTTGACCTTGCATGTTTATACGCGACGCTGTGCCCGCTGGCTGGCAGCGCGCCAGCGAGGAGTTGATGTCAACCAAAACACAAAAATACCGTCTACCGCCGCTCGCGTCTCATTCTCCATGCAGAAATTCGCTTAAGATTCTTCGATATAGCCCGACCTTGACTTAACACATTGTTCGTTCTGGAACATTCCAGATCGTCGCACGAACGAATCGTAACCGACTATGTTATCTTTTCAGCTTGTGCGTGAAGATGTTGGACTGGTTCGAATACCACGGACACATGTGTATAGCTTTCGAAATGCTCGGACAAAGCGTGTTTGACTTCCTGGTGAGTACAATTTTATTTATAATATTTTTATAACGATGTTATGTACACGTAAACATTTCTTTCGGCTGTTTATGTTTAAGGCGCATTAGTGCGCAAATGCGGTGCGTTGCGCCTTATCGTATGCAATAACAACAAACAGCTCGGGTGTTTCTTCCCGGCGATGTAAAACAATTAACCAGTATTGTTATTTACAAATTGCTTTGAAAAATTTTACATTTACTGTACGAGATTCTTCGTTGGACATAAACATAACGGCATAAGTATTAAAAAGGCACTTAATTATTTGGGGATAGACACAGATTAATTTTAATTAATTTTTGAGATTGACTGTGCCTTTCATTTCTGATATTCGTTTTACTACAAATCGCAAATGTACTCCTTTAAAACGTGTAATAAAGTGGAATATGCTTTAAGCTTATCTCAAGTTATGAGGTGAAAGCACTACTGAGTAATTGAATTTATGAGTTACAATCATTGATTTGTTTTTTTTTTCCTGCATTAGCGATTCTTCTAACGGTTTCTGATGTTTATGAAAGACGATATTTATTACAAGATGACACTTGTGTCTGTTACTCGGTAACAGCGGAGGCTGCTCGCAAATCATTAAAGTAACATTAAAAATGTCAAACAATGTTAGTTACTCAAAAAATCATGCGTGAGAAATAACAGTATTTATATGGAAGCTCCTGGAGAATAAGTCCGTAATATATCATCAAAATCATTATCAATTAATTATTGTCCCACTGTTGGGTTCGAGGCTCCTCTCAGAAAGATAAAGATAATGTCATAATCTACCAAGCAGACTAAGTACGGATTGACAGACTTCATTCAGCTTTGAGTTGCAAAAACCGCAAATCGTGAGTACTCGTTACATAATATAAAAAAATGTATAATTTCCGCGATAATATTAGCTTAAAATCATTTATATGGAACATCTTCAGACATGTGAGTCTCCTCACAATATTTGCTCGCACTATTAAATCACGTGCACACATTACTTTTTAACGAGAACCTTAAAAAATCTGACATCGTACCTCCATACCCCTAAATGTACAGGCTTAAATCAGTTTAACTATAGCTTATACATAAACAAAATTATTATATCAAAGAAAAATTTGTCCGTCTTGGGAGCATAATTTTGCAACGATATATTTGTTGGAGCGGTTACCTCGCATCTCCCTCATTCGCGGTCGTGCTTCCTATTTCAGAAGGACAACAACTACCAGCCGTACCCGCTGGAGCAGGTGAGGCACATCTCGTACCAGCTGATCTACAGCGTGCTGTTCCTGCACGACAACAAGCTCACGCACACCGACCTCAAGCCCGAGAATATTCTGTTCGTCGACAGCGACTACGAGGTCGTCAGCGTTTACAACAGTTCCAAAAAGGTATTTACGATTGCGTCGACATTCAGCGTGTATGTGGATTTTATTTTGCTCGTTGTATTCTTTCGACCGTTGCAAGTTGCGCCGCCTCGCCGTTGTCCGCTGACTGCCACCTGTAATCCGATACCCTTCAGCCGCCTGAGCATTAGCTTCTAAGCATCATCATTATCATCAGCAGCAGCAGCTTTACTGTGCCATTACAAGGCACGACTTTCCACTCATATAAGAAGGATCAGAACATAGGCCAAGTACGGATTGGTAGATTTCACTTATTTTTTTAAAACTATGAGGAATTCTAACGAGCAGTTAAAACAAGTGCAACAATTTAACATAACATATCAAATGTATGTAGAAATTATTGTATGCATGCAGCATGCAAAATGTTTATGTAACATTTTATATAATTCAAGCAGCAAATAAGCATGCAGCTCATTTGATGTTGACCGGTCAATATTGTTGTGCATGGACAGCTGTAACTAACCCCCCAAATATACCAGAAGTAGGTATCCCCTGAGGGCTACGTAGGAATAGGAAGGGTTTTAATTACTACAACTACTAATACAAGCATTAATTTGTAATAATATAATCTTTATACCCTTCAAACCAAAACACAAAAGCTTTATACTACATTAGGCAGAAATCAATAAGGCGGTGGTCCGCTTGCGAACGTCAGAGTTCTTACGGTTACAATTATCTTAATGTATTTAACGTTATCACTATATAACTGTATCAGGGCTTTAAGATGGAGGGTTGGAGCGATCATAATACCCTTCTCGGTTAGCGTCCGAAAGCAATGCCGCCTCAATTGTACGACCTTATAGCAGGTGTACTAAATGCTGCTTAGTCCCCGTTGAAAAGGTATGGCAAGAGAAAGACCCTTGAAGCATTCTAACTTAGTTCTAAAGAGTAGCAATGTGTCTGTGGCCGACCTCAGGTGTGATTTCAATCCTATTTACGGTTGATTGCGGATATCAATGGGCGGTAGTAACTACTCAGCGTCAAGTGACTGCATGATCATTTACTTTGTTTATGTAAAAAAAAAAAAATCTGAATATTTGGTATTCATATGTGTGTGTGTCCACGGCCCCCGCGACACGGGAAGCCTAGCGAGAGTGCGGAACGCGCTATTATTTGAATCGCTTTCAACCGGTACCACTCTATTAGCCTCGTGCGCTATTTTAATTGGGCGCGCAATTCGCTCGGTATTTTTATCGTGCTGTATCATTTTGACGTACACGCGCCTGTTGTCAGCGGGCGGAAACATTCGAAACCAATTAATCTCCCGTTTTCTAATCTCTTTCTACGTTGCGCTTCGGGCCAAAGTGGTCGCCTGATAGGTTAGTTATTTATTACTACTTAACTAAAAAATATCTGTTAAGCGTTTCAGTCGGCGGACATTCGAAAGTATTTTGAGTAACTGTGAGGTCTAATGTAATATTTTTTATAGCATAGAAATAGTAACCCATCGTCACTGATACACTCATAGACATCTGGTATTAACCTCATAGGATTGAAGGCTTACCTGAGGTCGGTCACAGATAAGTTGCTATTCCTGAGGGCTAAATTGTGCCTGTAAAAATGTGAAAGCCCTATGTAATCGGTTCTCCCTTACCACACTGATCAAACCAAAACAGCAGCATTTATACTACTATTATCAGACAAAAATACATGTGGCGATGGTTTCTCTAAAATCGAACCTATATGGTTCTACCACCTTTAAACTTTTCACTTTGAACTTTTTATCTTGATACAATGCAATATAAATATAATATATTATGTAGATTTTTTTATTGTATCCGCACTATTTTTTAATCCATTAATGATGTTAATATCTTACAAATTGCGAATTTAATACTTAATGGCGTTCCCTACGATTCGATCCAGGGTTATGACGAGATTATGCAGTAGATGATCAAAATTATCTACAAAACTATAATTGTATTACTCGTCCACAGAAACATGACCTGCGGCGTGTGAAGCGCAGCGACGTGAGACTAATCGACTTTGGCAGCGCCACGTTTGACCACGAGCACCACAGCACTATCGTGTCCACCAGGCATTACAGAGCACCTGAAGTTATATTAGGTAGCTTTATACTTTTATCATATTAATTATATTTTTTTAATTTTTAAATAGTAGCAAATGAGGATGCGGGCCATCTGATGTTAAATGGTCACTGCAACCCATGGACACCTAAATCTAACCTCAAACAAAATTGAAATTATATCTGAGGTCGTACATAGATGCGTTACTAATCCTGAGGACTAAGATATTCGCCTCGCTGTAACTACGCCCGGCAACCGCAACTCTCCAAATGAAACACAACAACTGCTTCACGGCGGATTATGAGGGGTTGATATAGTAGATATAATAATTATTTCGCTATTGTTATAAATTTTAATGATTAGTTAATTATATTAGATATATTACTATGTAAATGTAAAATTGTAACATTCACAGAACTGGGCTGGTCTCAGCCGTGCGACGTGTGGTCGATAGGCTGTATCATGTTCGAGCTGCACCTCGGCATCACGCTGTTCCAGACGCACGACAACCGCGAGCACCTCGCCATGATGGAGAGGATTCTCGGACCCATTCCCTACAGGTCACTCGCTGCTAACGTCCTAAATAACTCCTACAGACACACTAGCTTAGTTGTATTCACCTAGCAATAAATAGCTTTCGCATAATTTTATCGTTTGGTCAGATGTACGGTCAAATAACAACTGGCACGCCATTGTCGCTCTTTTTGCGTTTTAGAGCTCATTTAGGAGGGTCGATTTTAAGCGCAGATCCGGCGTCCCCTTTTTCCAAGATTTTGCGTAATTGACATAATAGATTTTTATCGTATAGTTAGTTGAAGAAGTTGTTAGTATTAATTGATATTCCGCCTGCGGCAGCACCACCTCCATACTTTATAGCAGCACTGTAGCGCTGCCGTGTTTTGGTGTGTAGATTCATTTTTCAAGTGTTCCAAGTTTTTTATTCCTTAGTACTTCTGGTGGTCTTGAGTAATAATGCAAGTAGTTCGTTCGTTCTATATGGAGTTCGTTACACATCTTCGTGGATGGCTGTGACCAAATACCATCAGGAGGGCTGCCCGCATATTTGCTACTACTTGAATAGAATAAAAACTATCATTTATAGTTAAGTATTTTCAGGATGTTCTTATCAGCAGACCTTCACGAGATATAGGTAAAGGTCTACCGATAATGACATCCTGAAAATACTTAGCGTATCCTATACACATTACACACATTTACAACTACAGTACATTACCACAAGCACCAGTACACATAATTTTTTTTATAAATGTTGAAATGAAAAAAGGATCTCCAATTTAATAATGTGGGTTCTCTTTAACTATATGTGTATTATTGGTTAGTAAAATAATATTATTTCTATTACAGAATGGCGAGGAAAACAAGGACAAAATATTTTTATCATGGCAAATTAGATTGGGATGACAAATCGTCGGCGGGCAGATACGTCAGGGAAAACTGCAAACCATTATTAGTAAGTTTCATACCGTAATTATTACAATTAAAACAGAGAAAAACGAATGGATTAACTTATCTCTCATAATCCACCATGAAGTAATTCTTTTGTTTTGGTTGGAAAGGTGTGATTGGCCGGTACACTTAAGCGAAAGGACCATCTGAGGCCTTTGAAATAGCAATGCATCTACGTACGACCTTAAATAGGGCTTCGATCCTGCTTAAGATTAGATGTGGGTATCCACGGACTGCAGTGACCATTTAACAGGTGGCCTGCACGCTCGTTTGCTTCTCATGTCACGTAAAAGAAACTTAGCAAGTAAAATTTTAATAATTATGTTTGCCGTTTAATTTTTATTTTGATTTTGAATTTATCTAGCGATTGTAAGTTAGGCTTTACAAAAATGAAGCGCAGTAGAATTGCTTGTAATTTGAACCACCGCTATAACTATACTGAGTTATTGTCGTCGGTGTCAATCTCCTATTTTCTGATTTGAAGGGTGTGGAAATACCGAGATATAATATAATACGAGGCGTTCCAACTTGGCCTTCAAGGACACTAACGGCGGCATGTTTGACGTTTTCGTATATGAAAAAACAAAATAATAATAATGACTTCGTCCGCAGAAGTACCTCCAGAGCAACAGCGAGGAGCACCGGCAGCTGTTCGATCTGATCGCGCGCATGCTGGAATACGAACCCTCCCAGCGCATCACGCTGCGGGACGCTCTCAAACACCCCTTCTTCACCAAGCTGCCGCCACACCAGAGACTAGGTATGTAATCCTACCCACACGCTACCTCCTCCCCCATCCCCAACAAATTAACGAATAGCGTGAAGACTAGGCACAAACGTTCTCACCCAATCCCCAAAAAAAAATTTTTGGAGGTGGCAGAACTACAGTTTGTCCGGGGAAGTATCACCGCCGCCCACATAATCCGCCGTGAAGCAGTTTTTGTGTTTCGGTTGGAGAGGCGCGGTTGCCAGACACAGCGAGGCAGCCATTTTAGTCCTCAGAAGTAGTGACGTACGACCTCATAATAGAAGTTAAGTTTTGTTTGAGATTAGATGTGGGTGTCCATGGGCTGCAATGACCACTTCACATCAGGTGACCTGCGCGCCCGTTTGTTACTGTGAAACCATAAAAAAAAAACAATTATGCCAGGGACTAGGTGCATACTTCCCCATCCCCAAACAAACTCAGCAAGTGTCATCGAATATATCAATGAAACGAATACATAAATAGATTAAAAACTTAAATATAACCAATGAATAATTGAAACTATGTTTCTCAGTGGTTATAATTGACTCCATATTGCCTATTTCTAGATTTAAGTAGAATTCCTAATTATTTCGGGACCCTATACCTGCATTATACTTGTTGAACATGCAAATGAATAAATGAATGCAGTGGGACCATTCTATCCGTTTATAATATGTATTTCTTGTGTTCTAGCAAATAGAAATTCGGATTCTGATAATATAATAGATTATATAATTAATGTCTACAATAAACATATAGGGATGGTTGGAAACATTTTCCTCAAATACCGAAAAATAAATTAACTTTACATAAATATTAAATCAAATATTAAAAATGTAAAGGAATATAATTTACCTTTCAAATATTCTACCCCTTTCATGCCATCTTGCAAATGTGTTGGGTCGACGCTGTGATCGATCTTCCTCATGTAAATGTGTTGGGTCGACGCTGTGATCGATCTTCCTCATGTAAATGTGTTGGGTCGACGCTGTGATCGATCTTCCTCA
>DWKL01000070.1:0-26768 GCA_018249415.1 Phareas burnsi | reverse complement strand
GTATTAATAAGTGTTAGAACTATAGTTGGACCAGGGAGGTGCAACTGTGAGGGCGTCTCACAGTCCGCAGTGATGGAATTTTTGTTTCGGTTGCTGGGTACACTTACAAGCGAAGCGGCAAAATCAGTCCTCAGGAATAGTGATGCACCTACATAAAACCTCAGACATGACTTCAGCCTCGTGTGAGAATAAATGTGGGTGTCCATAAGTTGCAGTGACCGCTTAACTTCTGGTGGCTTTCACAATAGTTTGCTTACTATCCTAACAAATAAAAACTTCTTTTAAACAGGGAGTGAACTGAATAAGTCTAGTGTTTATCGTGTTATGATGTTTATATTATTTTTCTATACAATATGCTATAATTGTAAAAGGAAATAAACTATTCATTTATCAATAGAAAATACAATTTTATCATTATACATAATATCTATTAATGTAATTTAATTGTATATGGTAATTTTTTTATTTTTTTCATTAAACTGAATTTAATTACCAGTTTTATTATATTTACATAATAATATAGACAAAAATTTACAATTTATAGGCATAGTGCCAAGAGCGCTGGAAGCCTTTCCTCGTTGTATTGTAATATTGTAATTAAAGATACACTTTATTTTGAAGACTGTAATAGAAAGTAAAATCTATTGTAATCTGTGGTGGTAGTCTTAATATCTAAATAAATAAATAAACCTTGTTTACTTTCTTCAACTTCTTATGTTTATACGTGGAACGACCTCAAGACAGACATTTACCAAAATACTTGACTAATTTCGAAAAAACCTTGACCTTGACCTTGGCATCACAAAGCCGGTGCTTACAGTCTAGTAGATATGAGATAAAGAGATGGAAATAGAATAAGAAAGGAAAAACGAAACTTGAGTGTGTCGCGTCCGTACATTAGCTTAGTGAGAGACGAAGATATTTTTGTAAGCCCTCACGTTTGTAAAAAGCCGCGTTATGTTTCTTATTAGAAAGTGTAGGTGACATAAGGGCATTCGTTTTTACCACGCACGTGCACGGTGTGGAATGAAGTTCCTTCTGAGGTATTCCCGGAAAGCTATGACATGGGGCTCTTTAAAAAAAGTGCAAAAAGAGCTCTACTAACTCTACAAAGCCGGCGATGCATTGGCGAATCCTCTGGTGTTGCAAATTTCCATAGGCGACGGTGATCACTTTACATCAGTTGGCCCGTCTGCCTTATCGTTATGTTAAGAGATAAAAAAAAATGTAAATATAGATCCATAGAGATCTTTAACCGACTCCATTTAGAACAATTGCCTATCTAAAGTGGATTGCAAATGCGTGGCCATTCCTGAGGGCTAAGAGACAGAACCCGTCGAAAAGCTAAATTTTCTATGTCTCACGCTATACGTGATTCTCCTATCCAAATAGTTTTTCTTATAAAGTTTGCAAAATTATCCTGGAATCAGGCAAGCGTTTAGCTAACATTTCGTTTATATTTTTTTTAATTATAAATTACCTAAGCTGCAAGAACGTGGACTCTAACATTGGGAAATGTCCTCAAACTAAAGTTAATACAACGAGCTATGATACAAGCTATGGTTGAAGTTTGTTTGCGGGATAAAGTCCGGAATGAGAAGATCTGACAACGAACTAACGTAGCTGACATAGCTCAAAGAATAAGTCATCTGAAGTGGCTGAAGGCGAATCACTGGGATGTGACTGGACCAATGCGTAATTGTTGACTTTGCCGATGAGTTCTCGAATGGTCTCCATCATGAACTGGTAGATATAATATAAGACACCTTCCGGTACGTTGGACGGACGATTTTAAGAAGGTATACGGTAGTAGTTGGTTGAGAACAACAGAAGAGCGGTTAGAAAATTGAAGTATTTTTTTAATTAGAGGCAGTCAATATTTGAATGTATATTTCAAAGGCCCGAGAAACATACTATAACTTTAGAAAATGTTGACTAATGACTTGGCATGGTGACTATTGAAACAAATCGACCAACAAACGCGTTTTAAATAAGCTCCTAATGACTCAATTGACTTGGCTGACGCACTTGGCACTTTATAATGTGCATAATAATAGCGTAAAAAGGCACTAAAGTTTTGCTGCACTTTATATGTATTTGGCCCGGGCAGACAGAAGCGGCGTCCAGTGCGTGCCATGTATGTTTTGCGCCGAGCCCATAGTGGTGTCACTATGGGCACAGCGCAAAACATACAAAAGCGACGTCGCTTCTGTGTGGTTTGCGTTAAAAAATAGGTCCTACCCACCAACAAAATAGGTTGATGTTTCAATAGTTTAAATAGCCCACTGTTAAATTTTAGGCCACTTAGCAGCAACCTCGGTCCTATAGGATCGCTTAAAAGAAATTCGAATCGAAGTATTTTTTATGTTTAAAGAATAGCAAACGAACATACAGTTCACCTGATGTTAAGTGGTCACTACACACACACATAATGGTCACAACCCATGAATACCCACGTCTAATTCAAAACAAAACTGAAGTTTTGTTTAAGATCGTACGTAGATGTGTTATGCAACCGCACCTTTCCAGCCGAAGCACCAAAACTGCTTCACGGCGGATTATGAGGGCGGCGGTGATACTTCCCCGAACGAAATATCTATAAGAACCTATCCCAATTGTTGACAAAATATGATAATATTGCAATAATTTGAATAGCTTTTCGTTAAATTATTAGCCACACAGCAACTACGTCTCTTCTGTGTGGCTTACGCCTAAAACAAACGGAACTTTTAACAAAATATGCGGAACATGCATTTTTTTAAAACTTTTCGTTTTATTAAGGCTTTCATGTTTGTTACTTATGATATTTTTTACTTGATGGAAGTAGTTGGAAGATGGAAGCAGTTAACAAATGCTACCAAATCCAAACAGGACAAAACTGAGGTCTTAGTTTGATATGGTTCTTATATTTCATTTCTTATAAGCTATAAATTTACATATCATGATCAACGTAATATGTCAACGAATTACTGTTTCCATTACTGGACACGGATCTCGTCTCAAAATACAATATAATACACTTTATTGCGCACCAAAAAAAATGTAAAACAATGAATACAGTTAAAAACGGTACTAAAAGACAGTCCATCCATTCACCCTCCATACAGGAAGAAAGATAGGAAGAAACATAAAGAATTAAGATATAGGGAAAATCAAGAATTAAGGCCGATCAAGTGCAAATTGATTGACTTCATACACCTTTGTGAGACTTACGAAAAATTCATACCGCCAGTTTAAGAGGCCGAAATTCTTTTACGCTAAGTAAAGTACAGCGTTACTTAGCGAAGCTAAAATAAATAGCTATATGAAGCATGTCTAATTGTTATACATTAAATTAAGCACGTGTAGGATGAAATACATTTTTAGAGCATAGAAGTAGCAATCCATCTGATGGTAGATGGTCATTGCGGCCCATGGATACCCGTGATTAATTTCAAATATGATTCAAGACCATCCTGAGATCGGCCACAAACGCATTGCTACCCCTGATGACTAAATTGGGACGTTTCGTGGAAGTATATCTTGCTGTTAATCAATCATTATCTATTGGCGCCTAAGATCCCAAACGAAAACAATACATCGCATCATTGACATTGTATGTTTGTTAAAATATATATGTAGCATCACTCGTATTTATTTTTAGATCCAATTAAACATCGGTCATCGTCTCGTAGTTAGAAATTCGTTCTCGATCAATGACTGTGACTGCGCGGTCTAAACAATGGCTGTTGCCAATCTCGCCAATCGACCATCGACACAACAATGACTCATTTCAGAGCACGTGCTGCATATGCGTAATCAAATGACGATATGGCGCTTTGGTAACCATACCATGGTCCGACGCGAGACAGTCCCGGATTGGTTGACTTCACAGGTCCTTGTAAGCCTAACAGAAGTCTTAGGGTTGTAGGATCGCTCACAATGTTAGAAAATGCGATAGTAATTCCTGATATGCACTTTATTTCCCCGAGCTAATTCTTCATACTTCATATAAAAAAAAGATTACCAGTATTAGAAGCCGAAATTCTTTTTTGCTAAGTAAAGTATTGCTTTATTTAGGATGCTAAGTTAAGTAATATATACGTAGATACATAAAATCTGTCCAATTAATATACATTAAACTATCATGTGTAAGACAAAATACATTTTTAAAGCATAGAAGGTTAAGAAATAAAAAAAAAATAGAAGTAACTGTCGACCTGACGGTAAATGGCCATTGTAGCCCATGAATACCTAATAAATCCCAAATCCATCGAAGATATTTATTTATTATACTTTAAGAAGTCGTACAAAAAACGCAATTAATACTAAAAACATTATTTGTCAATCCATCTTTAGGGTGAGGAGAAAAAATAGAAACTAACATAACGGATATCTAACAGATGATTTAGAATCGATACTGAATCTGGTATTTTGTATAGGTACTACTTTTAGTCTTTTCATAACAGCCCGTAGGGTACAATGTCGCAGCGATCTGCAGAATATTCCGGAATTGAGCACCGAGAAGGCGAACACCTATATGAGGAATACGTATACCTATACTGTTTTTTCTTTCTTAGAAGAGTAGGCCTGGTGACTAAGGTGGTCATTGCAATCCATTTCTAGTCCCGTCTAAGGTCGTACGCAAGTGCATTACTCCTCCTAAGGATTAAGATATACGCTTCGGTTGTAAGTGTACTTGATAATCACGTCTCTTTAACCGAAAGACAAGAACAGCTTTACGACAGATTGTGAGGACGGCGGTGGTCCCGGTCTGCCTATAGGTTTACTACCGACACAAGGCGTTCTCATTTAGCCACAAAAGTAACAAGGTATCTTCTACATACCTCAGGGTACAATAGTATTAGAAGTCCAATCCTATTTGGGCCTAATTACAAATGTCCATGGGCTGCAGTGACCACTCACCATAGGGTGAAATACACGCTCGTTTGCTACTTTAATTGCATAAATATTACTTATAAATCTGTTAAAATTGCCATTTTTACATATGACATACAGAAATATATTGATATGTTTAGTCTCTTCAAATGAATGTGCTACGGTTTATAACAAGGTCTTAAAAATAAAAGATATGATAATAATAATAATATAATGAGTCCATAACAAAATGTTCGAAATCCGAACCCTTAGCTTCAGTTCCAAATATTTTATATTCGAAATGCTTTCCGCTATATAACAATTTGTACTTAGTAAATATTTCAAGTAAACTGTAAGTTAAAGTGAAAAATCCATTAAATATTTTACTGAAAATTAAAATAATTGCGAAAGCCCGCAAATATAAAGGCGAAGATTTCCGCGTTTGAAGCTGGAACGCATTAAAACACATCAGAGACAGTGAATTTATTTGTATGCGTGTCATAAAACACTCTGGGTCCCATAAAAAGGTTTTTATATTAATGTTGTTTTATCATATATATAATAATACTGTAAGTAAACGATAATATGTTTACAAATATTTTTAACATTTAAAATGATGTTTATTTTAGAGTACAATACAAAAAACTTTTTTTGTCTCTGTTAATTGCTGAGGTGATTTTCACTCCGCATAGCGTTTAGACAACCTTTTATTTTTCCTTTTTATCTTCAAATTACATATAAATATACAATACTCGCAGACTGGGCTGTGAGCGAAAAGCTAGTATCAAATATACGCTTAAGGAAACATTTGCTAAAAAGATTTTATGAAATATGCAAATACATAAAAATTGAGTTACGATTACCTACATATATAACAGAATGTGACGTCATAAAAGAGATTCCTTCTTAAGGCGGTTGTCTTCGTACTATCCATATGGAGATATATTTACCGAGACCTTATAAATAGCTAGAGGCGATTAGAAACGTCTGAAAAATGTTCAGTATTCAGGCAGCGTCTCGGCGGGGCCAAAATAAACGCAACATTGCGACGATACTAAACGACCAGCGAGATTGTAATAGGACGGACCATTTCGTACACTCACTGGTAGGTTATTCATGTAAATTTTTGAATGTTTTTCAATTTTCATTGGTATATTTCTGGTTATTTTCTATACGAGTCACGTTTGCAACTAAATAAATGTTCTTTGTTAAATATGAACGCTGGAAATAAACGAACGGATTTTAGTACGTTTTAAATTTAGAACACAAAGTTTATACAAGGTGTAAAAAAATAAATGAACAGCCTGTTTTAATATATGATCTATGATAGTGTATTGAGTCTTCCAAACGACTGTATGTATGTATATTACGCATATTACTTATATAATATATCCATAAATATATTATTTCATTGTTTTTCGATAAATGTATCGTACTTACTCGTTCTTTAAAGGTAAATCATGATACGTGATTTAATAGGTCATCGCACTTTAATTTTGTAGATACATAGATGTACATTTTATCATTAACGAAAGCAAAGTCAAATTAGTATTTTCTCATTAACTCCTGAAACTTAACACGCTATTGTTCATGTAAAACGACCATTGCGGTTCATCCCAATTACCCTCAAGATAGACACGGTCCAAACGCAGCCGTGTACAGGACCCATAAAAGAAAATAACATGTGATTTTATTTGCGGTTTCTAAAAACTCGCGTGCTATTTGTTATTCTACTGTAATGTCTGGGCAAATATAAATGTTGTTGGTTCAAATTTGAATGCCGTTGACCGCTCAATCATGGGGCACTGACATTTTCCTGGATGTAATTTAGCACTGAGCGGTGAGCCTGCATCGCGGGCATTCCACAATAAGCATCAAAGTAGTACCGAAATAAATTCACGGAGATATTCAACTGTATCTGCGCTATCGTAGAGCGAAAATGACAAGAATTACCACAATTATATTACATATTGTTACTTATTAACAGTTATCATATCATTTTTCAAGTGGGGCATGCGTTATTAACCTTATTTTACTTAGATACATAAATTATGGGATATATTGTACTAAACATATCATCATCAACCTATTAATGACCTATTGCAAGGCACAGATCTCTCACAACGAGAAGGGTTAGGCCATAGTCTACCCCTCTGGTCAAATGTGGATTAACAGGCTTCACACACCATCGAGAACTTTGCAAAGAACTCTCAGATGTGTAGGTTTCCTCACGATGTTTTTCTTCACCATTAAAACAAGTGATCATTAATTTCTAATACGCACGTAATTTTCGCAACGGATTCGATCCTCGGACCCCCTGTAGGAGAGGCCGGAATCTTAACCCCTAGCCTATCATTGCTTACACTGGGCCATCACTACTTATAGCAATGGAAAACTGCTGGGCACGGGTCTCCTCATAAATGAGAGCCAAATTGGAATTGGTAGACTTCACACATCTTTGAGTACTTGGCAGATAATTCTAAAGCATGTAGTTTTCTGATAATGTTTCCCTTCACCGTTAAAGCAAGTGATAATTAACATGTATAATAAATTTAAATATTAAACATTTTTCCTGACGCTACAGCCTAAGTATTGATACATAGACCAAACATTAGAATATTCATGTAGTTTAATCACGCTATTATAATGACGAGCAATATATCGTGATATACCTTTGGACAGCGACATCATAATGTGCATTAATTGGCAAAAATCTCGTGAACAAAATTTCTAAGTAAAATCAAAACAGATGATATTTTCGTCCTCAATTTAATAAATAAATGATAAAATCCACCCGATCCAAATATCTTCAAATGATAACACAAAATAAAATAAAAAGTAAATCAATAATACAATAGTTAAACCACATGTGTCATTCTTTAACTTCTTTAACAGCTTGCTTTCAATTAAATGCTTATGTTGTTCTATATTTATTTATCAGAACTATTCGTGTGAGTAATAGCTGATTGGCGTAGTGGAATGATTATCCGGAAAACGACGTTTATAGTAAGCAAAAAGTACATCTAACGAGGAAGAAGTGGGTCCAGCGTCCGGCTAGTGGGGGCGCGCGCGCAGTCGCGGCGCGGCTTGACAGCGCAAAGCACTGCGCTTACGCTAAAAAGCACTTTGTTTAATGTTCATAAATTGTATCAAAACTATCTCACAAACTTTACGATCGCAACGTTCGTACATCATAAAATCTGTATAAAGATCACGTCGTGCTAATATATTGGATTTGTATATTTAAAATCTTTCGTCACTCAGATATAATAAATTGCATTTGTTTGCTTCAGATATTTATTAACTTAAACATATTTCAGATATTTATTAATTTAAACATATTTCAGATATTTATTAATTTAAATATAATTTGTTTGCTTCATTTGATTAATTTAATTGGAGTGCCTTTAACGTACGTACGCCGAGTCCTTTTTGGCAAAAATTCAAAAGTCGCTCTGAATTTAATAATTTAGTGAATCTTGAAGTCATTGTGTGAATTACCTTAAATCCAGGACATCTTAAAATATTATCTACGTATTTACAACATGGCTACTCTCGTCGAATATGGGTGAGATAATTTTAAAATAATATAATAATATTAGTGTATGTCTATTTATGTAAATTAATTAATGAAAAATATCTCCAAACTATCAGATTTTTATCATATGTTCGTTTAGTTGTGTAGTTCTTTGAAATAATTACTTTTTTACTAAATTAATTTACGTGTTCTAGGATTTTCTATCACAAAATTAATTATGTCATTTACTTTCTGCCTTTTTGTAATCAATTAAATCACAATTTTAAAAGCTCTGTATAATTTTAATTTTGAAAATTATAACATAGAATTTTCAACTTCGCTTTAAGAAATGCATCCTTGCGTATCCTATGAATGCATATTATTTAAAAATCTTATCATGATAAGATTACCTTAGATTTTACTCACGTAACACAATTTAAAAATGAGATTGTATTAAACTGTAACGTTTATCAAAAGCAGTGACTTACTATCTATTCTAATTTTAATATTTACTTTTACTCTTATATTAGTATTCTTATATTAATAAAATATAAGTTAAAATTACTATACATTTTAGAACATCTTCCTTTGTCATTTTTACTTATTTTCTTCACGTGAGATCTATTTTCAAGATTTTTGTTTTATAACCCCGATTCTACATTATCATAAAAGGCGTACCGAACTAGAGTTTCTCTGAGTCTACATTTACTTTACGAGCATCACTGAAACTAAACATGCTTTTGTTTTCACTGAAAGTATATAATAATATTGAACATTTATTCAAACTTTCAGTGCTTTTCTTATAAGTCTTATAACTCTCGATAAAACAATCGAAACACAAACAAAACTGTCACAGTCAAGTTTTAATTGAGACTCTTGAATATCAGAGCAAAATTAACCTTATGTTGTGTGTTATAGGACATATATTCTGATAAACGTTTTCGAAGCTATGTATGTTTTTCGCCATTATGCACGATTTATGACATTGACACTTGATAACATTGCCAATAAAGGCACATAAGGTGAACGTAAACTTGATTTCTTTATATGGCGAGTCGTAGTGTGAAGCGCGGGAGCGTGCCCTCATACTTTGTATCTGTGTTGCAATACATTTTAATTTATATGAAAACAAGCAATGACATGGACTAAATGGCAACCACCATTTTCAAGGTTATTTCACATTTAGCGTTAACAGCAGTCCTATATCTAATTTCTAGGTTCATTCTCTTTTTTAATTTAATGGAAATAGCAAAGGTGCAATTAGCTCATCTTATATTAAGAAGTCACTGCCGTCCATAGACGTTTGTAATCAACACCATGTAGAACAGGAACTCCTCCTGCCTGAAGGTAATCACATAGAACGATTTCTACAATCATAGCCTAACTTTAGGATTCCCTCTGTCGTGGTTGCCATGGTGACATACAGCAGATACACAAACACCAAGACCTAGAACAGAAATATAAATTCATCATTGCGATGTCTGATTGACCGGGTATCGAACCGTCTGCATGTCGGACTAGAATGGTAACCACTACGCCACGTGGATCGTGGTATGAGTTCCTACTTTTGGGAACTAAAACAGGAAGCCTTGAAGAAGTGAATCTGCCTTCAAGCTAGAACGTTGTGGGATAACATGAGTCCTGCTGCTAAAGCAGGAATAGGTAAATGTGGTACTTTTGCTGACGCACCTCAAAGTTACGAGTTTTACCACCAATAAAATATGAGTAAATTATATATTTTCAAAAAAAATTACAAATGCTTTTTCAATGACATTATTTCCGAAAATATCATTCTAGACGTGTATTTTCAGGGTGTTAAAAAAATGGATGAGTTATGATATAACGTCAGCGACATCGTAAAAAAATTATAGACCTGCTTAAAATTAAACAGGAGCGTCATTGTCCAATCGCCATCACTGTTTTCATTCCCGTTCTTAGAACGATGATATCATATTTTAACAATACATTAATTCGCGATATTAATCACAATCATATATATATATATCAGAATATATTTATAATGTATGTTAAGTGATTACTGTAGCTCATGGACACCCACATTTAACCTGAAATTAAACTGAAGTTCTGTCTGAGGTCGTACATAGATGCGTCACTACTCCAGAGGACTAAGATGGTCGCCTCGCTGTAAGTATGTTCGGCAACCGCACCTCTCCAGCCGGAACACAAGAATTGTTTTACGGCGGATTATGAGGGCGGCGGTGGTGATTCCCCGGATGAGCTCGTCAACCCATCCTAACCCGTCCTTAAAAAGAAAGTTTTTTTAGCGTAGAAGTAAATATATGAGCCTGCAATTCGCTTGATGCGAGGTAATTACTACCGTTAGTCTCTATTACTGTAACATTTCTGCAATTAAGAAATCAGACCTACCTTACTTTAATAACAGGTGCTTTACTACACGTGAGGCCTAAATCAGAATATTTCGCGTATGTGTCCCTCTTACCACAACCTTCAAACACACGAACGCAAATACACAAACACAATAACTTAATTCCACACGGTGAAAAAGTTACGTAACTTTTTAAACCTATGAATGCGATAATATATACGTGTGATTGATGTGGACACATCTTACATCTTTAATTGTCACGAATTGTTTTATACTTACTCTAACCTGTCTAATCATTTACTATATCTATATATCCAAATAGTTTAATTATAAAGTGTGATTTGCTCCTACAATAGATACAAATATTGGAACAATAAAAAGTCGACAAACATCGAATATATAAATAGACGACAAATTTAAATCCTCCATTAGGGTGCTTGCTCAAGCGGGAAGCAAACCTTATATGCTCTCCCCACTCATAGTCTGCACGATAAACGTTACGTCAAATAAGAATTTATTGATTTACGATGTAAAGAAATAATACTTACATCTACAGTAGGTCATGTCAAAGGCACTACGTATATGTCATTTCACAAATATATAATAAATTAAATTGGATTAAAATTTAATTGAGTAACAAATCTGCATAAAATTTATCAATTCGTACAATAGCCGTGGTTTGTTTTAAAAGTCTATAGACGCAGTCGGGATATGTAATAAATTTAATTGGATTTAAATTTAATTGAGTAACAAATCTGCATAAAACTTATCAATTCGTACAAGAGACGTGGTTTGTTTTAAAAGTCTATAGACGCAGTCGGGAATTGGAAACTCCGAAACACAATCAACACGAAGTTAGCTCTTACGCTTTGTCACAAGTTCTTGCGTCGGTTCCCACGGGCGAGTTCCTGTATCATTCAAAGTTACAGTTTTTGTGATTGACTTTCCGAACACCATTGGAAATTGATTCATTGGGTAAGCAGTGAAAGTTGTTAATAGCTTCCACAATGACAAGTTGTTACGAATACTTTGAAAATCCCTAATAGTCTTTAATTAGATCTTATTGGTATTTCAATTAAATTGGAACGAAATGAGATGCTGCCCTCTAGTGACCTAAATCAAAGGACGAATGTTATGCCTTCAGGCCGTTTGTAAACTTCCAATTTAAAAATAGAACAGAATATTCTATGGCGATAAAACACTTCGAGGTGCGACTCCAAAGACACTATTCCCACGGCTTATAATAACACAGAGTTTAAGTCTCCTGTGTTCTGGCTTTAAACGAGTAGTGAGGAAGATACACTTACATGAGGGATCCCAACTTAGTGCTCAGGGTTAGCAAGAAGCAACCCATCAGTGGTCAACCTCAAGTTAAATTTCAATACTCAGGGTTGAACACAGATGTTCATAACGACTTATTATCAAGTGAATCGTATGCTTCTTTGCACATCTACGCTATAAAAAAGTGGGTACATATGGAGCGAGAAAAAAAGATTTCGTCAGCTTTATTTTTGGTATTTTGGCATTATCTCTAATACTAATGAGTTGTACATGAAGTTACCAATGAATAAAATTGATGACATTACTTCTTTTTAGAGTTTGGCTGCGGTACATTATTGTTCTGGATCTGTCTATTGGCACACAAGTCCTTTCAGCTTACTAATAGTTAGTCACAGATGTTATGAACTACTTATCAGGGGCATTGCGCGGTAGGTAATCATAATTTTCTTACCTTGCTCCCAATTCATTTTAGGAACGATGTAATTATGTTAACTTATACCATATTACACATACACATATGTGTTTGTCTGTATATATATGAGTGTGTGTGTAGTAGTAGTAATTACAGCAGTGATAGCCAGTAGTAAGTGACTGGCCTCTGACGCAGCAACTCTGATGTTTGAATCCCGCGCGTATCTCTGATTTTTCGAAATTATGTCCACATTAGGATTTACTTATCACTTGCTTTAAGATGCCTGAGAAATAAAATAAACCTACGTATTTCCGTAAAGTATGTGCAGTGTACCAATCCTCGTTTAGCCAGCTTGGCATGGCCCTACTCCTTGTGCGAGAAGGCTCGTGTCAGGCAGTGGAATTGTGGGTCGGTGATTACAATGCAATAGTATTTATGCATTGATTAGGTATGCCTGCGGTTATGAATGCGACTTATTTTTGACAACCATGAATAGTTACGTAACTAATTATAAAATATACTTATTTTGAAATAATTTAAAAACGTTATGATTCAAACCCGGAACTTTAGGCGTAGGTGCAGGCAGTGTCAATGCTACTGTTTCGTCAGCAAATGTACATAGGAATATATTATTAACAAAAGTTTTAAAATTAGTTTCAAGTCTTCTTTACTCCACTCAAAAATCTCTGTATTGTGATATTAATATATTATTACGTTTGGGCGGGATACATGGGACAATAAATATGTATGCGCTGTAAGCCTAAATTTATAAATCTGTCGGGTCGGAAATCAAACCTCTAACCAACCCCAAATAAGACAGACAGTGTGATAACTGAGGTTGATAATAAATACATAAATAAATTACTGTTTCTACACTTATAGCCGCCCATTCGATTTCCATGTGTCCTGTGTGCCATGGGCATATACAGAGACGTATACACAAAAATCCAGAGCCAGAACAGCCATCTAAAGTTTACCCCGTCGGGATTGAAATTAGAACCGTCTGCGTATCAGATGATTACGCGTACTACTGCGCCATGCGGGTTGGTACTGACGGTTACGTTGGAACTCTTCAAACCAGAACACAGCATCTAAATGAAGTTTTATAAAGTTATCTAATCACAAACTATTGCACTACCTTCAAAATATATTTTTGGTGTCACTGGAAATCAAGCTCAGACAACAACTGACGTAATTACCTTTTTATTCTGACTCAAGTATTTTTTTGTTTGGATGCAGCAAATATGATACGGTTATGAATGTTGAAACGTTTGTTTTTTTTTTTTTTTTTATTGGTCACTGCCCATGTACATCTGTAATCAACCTTCTTCTTGAGGTCGGTCACAAAGGCTTTCTTACCACACCATTTAAACCAGAACACAGCAGCGTTTTACACTGCTGTTATAAGGTAGAAAACACAAAGACTTCTACTTTTGTTTTTTTATATTTTAAGAGTACCTTATGCTAAGTAGTCACTGCAGCCCACAGACACGCACATAAAATCTCAAACAAAACTGAAGTTCTATATGTGGTCGTACGTAGAGGCTTCACTACTCCTGAGACTAAAATGGTCGCTTCGCTGTAAGTGCGCCCGGATACCGCACCTCCCCAACTAAAATACAGGAATACGACGGCGTATGTATGTATGTAATATGTAGTTCTACCAATTATATAACATAATTTAGCTTACATAATGTATCTTTTTTATATCTTATTAATAAATCAACAATCTTCTTCGTAGAATCAACTTCAACAACCCAACCACGGACAAGCCGGCTAACCTCGCCAACTCCGCAGTCCTACGGATGCTTGAAGAGGAGGAACGTAACCGTAAAGGATATCCCAGTAAGTTAACTTATACATTTTCTGTAATACAGTAATGGAATATTTTGCAAAGATTTTGTTTAGAAATTTCCAATAGCGTAATTCAGGATATCTGTACAACATTATATGATGTATATTTTATTGCAATGAATAATAAAGGGCATTATTTTAGGTGATTACTCTACGATGCTATTATGATAATTTTATAAAATAGGAATTAGTAAAAACTGCCCTATAAATAATTATTGAATCTAATTTGTCTTTTTGTTTTCGTCGAAGCAATATAATCTTAAACAAGACGTCACTCAGGAAAGGGTAAACTATTGTGATGTCATTCTAATCAGACCGACCGTGAATCAGTTCAGAAAAATTGAACAGCGACCCAGACTTTAATAGATAGAAATGACTACACTTTAACAGATTAGTGTAGAGCTTACTAATGCTACTAAAATTTTGCACTGCTTTGCCAGAGTTAGACCCCACCCAAGTGCAGGCGATTTTGGAGAACTTGGTTCATGCCAATCATCGTTTTGACCGCTACTGGCCTCCCGCCGGGACGAAATCGACCCGACGTTGGGATGGCCATCTCAACGCCAACTCCCAAATATACCCAGAATTTTTGAAGGCTACCAAAGGTACCCTCTGAACTGTTGGAGTAGATACAGCTTTCACGTAGTACATTTGGACATAACAACCATAATGGTATAATAGTCATTCTTATGTATTAGTCTAGAGAATTTGTTGTGCCTTGAATCGCGATAATGCTTTGAATATCCATTTCACAGCACATCCTTGCACAGGTGATTGCGAAGCACTGAATATGAATATATGCACGCTACCTGACGGATGAATCATTGAACTCGAAATAAACGTAGGTAAATGCTATACTGTTTGTTCGTCAGAGTGTAACGGCCGAATTTAATTTCGTCCGTGAGACCCTTTTTCTTGTAAACGCTCTGACAACAGTCCACCTAAGTGACGAAGATTGCTCATTAGTAAAAAGAATTTGGCAAACACTGGAAATTGTTATGTAGTATGTGGCTTTACCTGTCATTGTTTGGTAGTACTTAGTCGACAACGAAACAATACCGACGAACGACATGCCCGAAACGGTTTTTGTTGGTAAATTTCTAATTGTTTGTGTTCATTTGTGAAATATAAATGTTGTGATAGGTACTTAATGATTAGTCTTTTAACAATTTTATAGTGTTCCGCGTAATTCTAATAGTGCTAACCCTGTGAAGAAAATCGTCCGTTTAAAGTTTACGTGCGGTGTCATTGTAACATTAATCTCGACTGACGTCTCGCGTGCCCCAGTGGTTACCATACCGTCTGATACACAAAGGGTTTCGAGTTCGATTACCGTCCGACATCTAGACATCTAAATGACGAATTCAGTTTTTTGTTTTGAGTCTGCTTATTTTTGTCCTTTTCTTTGTAAGTGGCCATAACATTGACGATACAGGTAATCCTAGTGTAGGGCTTGGAGTGTAGAATGTTTTTGTATGTTGGATTTATGCTGCTACAAATAGATGGTGGTAGGATCTTCGTAGTTCGACTACAGCACCACCACCACATCTATTTCTCTCTTACAATAACAGTTAGACGCTGCTCTGTTTTAGTATGAACACAGACTATGGGAGAGAGTGCGAGGCATTTCAATTTAGCTGTCGTAGCAACGCATTTGTCTGTCTATCTTTAATTACGATTTCAAACCTTATTGAAGTAGGTAACAGATGTTCACGCAATGATCATTTACTAACAGGTGGACTGCACGGCCGTTTGCTATTATTGTGCTGTAAAATGACGTGTTATTTAAATACAGATATTGAAGACTTCACTTAAAACGGAATATATACATGAATGTTGCAAAAAGACATTACTTGTAATCGGTAAATTAAATATTATTAATGTGAAATTATTCAATTGTGGACGAATCAAGATTAGAATCGAAGATTTGCTTTTGTAATTTATTATAGGTAAATTGTTCCATACGGTATCTTGTTTAACTACCGTTAGAAGGCTGAACTTAGAACACTTTTCAAATTCAATTTTCTCTATTCAGTTTCTATAAAAATAAGAGTAATCATTTTCAATGTACTTATTACAATTAACGAAGATAGTCTTCCTAAATCGATTAATAGAGACGTGTCATTATTAAAATATATAAATCATAAAAATTTGGATGACAACAACCATCCACTTGCTTAGACAGTATTATTATGTAGAGAAATAATCAAAGTTTATATTTATTACTAAAGTTTATATATATTTTATTTTGTCACCGAGAACTTTGGGTCCGCAATAAGAACTCATATAATCCTAAATTTCTACATCATTCACATTTATCTGCAGTTCCCGTCTACTTATTATCTACCAGTGTTTTAGAGCTGTACCCTTACCATGAGTTTTACTCGATATCGAAAAACGAAAATCGTAAACGAATTTCTCATACATCTACAGGCAACGCCTCTAGTGACATGTTTGTGAACTAACAATTTCGCTACAAATTTTCAAAATATATCATATCGAGCGCTCGTAATTTCGAGTATGCAAACTCATGGTAACGGTACTGTACGATAACGCTCTTACAAATCTAAAGTAGTCAAAATGGTTTAGCGTTATAAGTACTCTCTAGGGCTGGTTAATAGTAGGTAAATTATCATAGCTGGGATTAGCTGTGTCATAGATACCATGGGTACATACAAGGACTCATACACAAAGTAAATTATCATAACTGTGTCATGGATATCATGGGTTTCTATAAAGACGCATACACCAACAGCCAGACGTAGAACATGGATCTAAATACATCATTTAGATATCGGCCTGGCTGGGGTTCGAACCTAGAACCCTTCGCGTGTCAGGCTGGAGTATTGCTGTGGATACTGTTGCACCACGCGTGGCGCCGTTCTCAATCCATCTTATCTAATTTGTTGAATTATATTCTAAGCTAATGTAAAAACTCTGACCCTGATAGAGAATACAGCGTGGTATTCTCTAATAATAATAAAAAGCGTTTGTTTGACGCAACCTGTACCTATTTTGGATGACTCTACTTTCGTGAGCGCTCATATGAATCAACCGCTAATATTAAACTAGTGCTGAAGGATCCAAAGTGCGAAGTATTTCGAATTGCGAACGCTCACAGTACCATATCTTTATCACACATTTATCAATCAATATGTTGGCGTCTATTGAAGTAGACATCGAAATCATTGTACAGATTTTCCACGAATCCGGTTCATCACTCGGTAACAAACAAACACTTTTCTCTCTTTATATCAAAAATAAATTTTATATTCATATTACACTGTATCTTCTTTTATTGTCTGCTATGTTTAGAAGTAAAACACACTGACAGTTTTTACGGTAGACAAAGCTTTACTAACAGTTTGTTTAAATAAAAATACTTATAATAAATAACTTACCAAACTGTCAACTTATTACCTTAAACTTTAACAATAATGTGTTCTGACAAAACATGCTTTATTTAATCATAACGTTGGCTAAAGATCAGAACAAATCACAATAGATCACGAACAAGAGCATTAAAATGATGATGGGTAACTGAATCATGAGTGGAGCGCGCGGGCACGCCAGACACTGGTCTGAGTCAAATGTGTCGGTAACAATAAGAAACGCATATCTGCAGCGAGTCAGTTTAAAAGAGTTTTTAATATTAGAAAACTTGCTAGATACAAATTTGGAAAATCGAAAATTCTTCGAAAATGTTTTCGGCTCTCGACATATTAATTAAAATTACTGATACAAATTACGTGTTATAATTATCTCTACTCATTATATCTCTACTCATTAATTATAATTACCCCATAAGTTACTTAATAGCAGAGTATAGCCCCTAGTTATAACATTAGACTGACACGTTCTATTCGTAATTTATGTACGCCTCATGGGTCAATGGACATAATTGCGGTGTAATCCTATAATCAAATACATTGCTTTGCGTAGTTACTATGATGTAAACAACAATATATGCATAATTTTAATTAACCATGTTGTTATTAAACAAATCAACTCTACACAAAAAATGCTACAAAATTTTAATAAGCTATTCAAAGTTATATTAGTTTATACAAAGTTACTAAAAATTATATATAGAGACTCATATCCAACGCTATACATTTAAATATTTAGTTTTATCGTCATATTATGTTGATATCTATTCGATGTATGACATTCGGTTTCAGAAAACTACTTTTTCAGATTCAAAAAACAATTGACCCGCTTTAATAAAGTTCTCAAAAATATCGTAATGTAGCGCAATTAGTTGTTCAATATTACACGATGAGAAAATTGTAATGAAAACCGCGTCATTCGACCGATAAAACAAATAGTGTGTATTTGTTTTATTGGTCGAGTTACGCGAATCGCGTATTAAGAAGATTGACGATCGCGGAAAGGCGTGCTCGTAAAATTTCAAAATATTTGATCCGATGAAAGAGCTTCTAGATCGCTTCAATGTTAATGTTGTCATTTATTTGGCTGTATCTATTCCGACTTGAACATGTGACGTATCTATATTGGAAGTCATGGTCTGCGTTGAGAAGAGTGGGAGAGAGAGGGAGGCTTGTGAATTGCGCTCTCCTAAAATATAATATGCGATAGTTATTTGCGCACCAACTCACCTGGCGAACGCGCCAAGTGGTCAAACGCTGTTCTGTTCGGCCAGAGGCAGGATTGACTTGCGCTCCAATCATTCTCGTAAGTTCCAAACATTACTGCATTCGACACATACTTTTAATTCGCTCGTATTCACGCCCTGTTGGCTCTACATTACATCTAAACAAACTTTGCTTGCATTTTCAACTGAAATATATTATTTAATGTCAGGTCTTTTGGCAAAACTGTATACCTATTTTTTTTTAAATTAAGGTAGTCTACTTATGTTACACATTTAATCCTTTTTTACGTTTTAAATACTATAAACTGATCTATGCTATATCGTTATTGATATTTATAATAAAAATATATACATTGTTTTACATTTTATAATTCAATTGTTATCAACAGTTCCAAACTGTCTCAGTTTATATTTTGAAACTATTGTTAAAGTATTTTATCAGAAACGCTTCGCAACAATACCTTAAGCAAATGTTAAGTAAATTCGTAGCGTCGAGTTTCCTGAACTAATTACTTGTCATATCAAGCTTACTTCCGGATAGTTTGAACTTGGAAGGCTTTAGTTTATACGCGCTTTGTATACTTCCTCCACATGATTACCTTACAGGAAACTCTGTTACACTTCTATTATCCGAGCAATCGACAATAACAAACAATTTTGGAATGCGCGATGTACATTTTGGGTGTAATGTGATATCATATTCGAAAAATATTAGTTAAAAGTATTAATAAAATTTAAGACATGTCATACTTTCATTATAAGAAAAATAACGCAATAACTTTTCAATTGATCCACAAAAAATTAAGCTTTGTGTTACTGCATACATTCAAACACTCATTGTCCGTACCTACAGCTATTATTAGTGAAATTACGATGAAACACCTACAATCTCACCTGCCCGATATGTCGATAAGCCATTCTATTCGAAGCCGTAGTTCGAAATTCGATTCATATTCAAGAAAACTGTTATTTTTTCTTCGATCCTCTGGCGCAAATCCAAAAGCTTGGTGAGCCAGGCTAATTTAAAGCGGAATGTGTCATAATAAGTAGGTATCTTAACGTTGGATGCCGAAATGTGTGGTCTCCAGATAGCATCGCAAAGAGATCGTATGTGTTGATAGCTGTAGCCATTCCGTTCCAAGTGTTATATGCCGCACTTATGAAACCATTTTTATAACGAAGAAAATGTTACAAAAATCGTTGTTGCAGGTCAGAAGAAAGTAGTGTGGCCACCAGCGCCGGAGACCAACGGCTACCACCAGCCACAACAGGTAAATCTATACCCATACATTATATGTAAATACAGTAAAAGATAAAATATATAGTATGCAAATAAAAGCTTTAAGGTGGCGGTGAGAACTCTTCATTATAATTGCATGTAAATATCACCGCTTATAATACAGTTCTGTTACTATACCCAATACGGCAACTCAAAACACAGGTATTTAGAAGTTAATCATTGTTTATAAGAACGCTATTTTAATTAATGGGGCTATTTATAAATCACGTCGCGTTTATCTTTCGCCCTTAGAAGGTCTAACAAAGCACTTTACTACAGTGAATGTTAATTTGAATTGAATGCTATAGAAAAATTTATACGAACTCACGATTTCTGATCGTATTCACGTCTAGACAAATCTGCATAGATCTGTTTTATTGATAAGAAAAGCATGACGTCTTTAGCACAATATCAATATGGTTATATCCAATATTGACAAGACCTAGCACAATATAACTATAGATATTGCCCACGCCAGTGGCAGTACGCCTGTGCGTACCTTATGGATACCCCCTTCAGTTTCGTTTATCCCCTACAGCAGAGTCCCGCGAACTACAACAGCGCGCAGCACTCCCCTCGCCAACAGCAGTATTCCGCTCAGCACCAACCCCAATACCAGCCCAACACTTACCAAACTCCTCAAGCACAACCCCAAAACCAGTACACCCAGAACCAACACCCTCAATACCAAGCACCACAAACGCAATCGCAACCGTCGTACTGTGAAGGACGGCGTCAAGAAGCCACAGGGCTAAGTAAGCTTATACCGGTGGGACCTGGAGTGACTGCATCCCCGGTAGGACCCTACGCGCAGCCTTACCACCCGCCGCAGGGCCGCTGGGCGCCCGTGCCGGCCCCTGTCTCCCCACAGGTACTCCGAGTTCCAGATGTGTCACCGTCGCCTTGTCCTAGTTTACACTTTATTGTATACTAACATTACGCATGCGCTTATATAAATGCACTCTTAACGTATAAATATGATGTTTATTTACATATAAATATAATTATGTCATTTATATTTATTTCATTTATGTTAATCTCAATATTAGTAAAGATATTATTTTGATAGTAAAACATAATCAAACGCTTAGTTTGTTGATGTTTGTGTTATATAATAATGGATGTATTTTTAATCAAACTTTTTGGAAAAATAATACATTTTCATATTTTAGTGCCAATCAATCGTGCATTTGCATATTTTTGTGAGATTTATGTTATCGTTCAGTAATATTTAAATTTAAATTCAGCCATAAAGTAAAACGAATTTATGGCATCCACAATGAAAATGCGATTAATTATAATTTAAAACATTGTTGTTTCCAGCCCGGTGGCCAGAAACCGCAGTACTCGCCGCAACCGCAGTACTCCCCCCAACCACAGTACTCTCCTCAACCGCAGTACTCTCCCCAACCGCAGTACTCTCCCCAACCACAGTACTCGGAACCAGTATACATCCCTCAGAAGACATTTGAGCCCCCGCCAACAACTATCACCCTGAGGCAGCAACCTCCTGTCCACCAAAAACCATCCCCGGTATTTGCTAGCCAGCCTGCTACTGCAACTTTGAAAGGTACTTTAACTGACTGTAAAACATTTTACTGACAAAAGGTATATTTTGTACAGCATTGAAGTAGCGAAGAGCATGCAGTCCACCCGATGGTGGCTACCGCTGCCCATAGACATTTTTAATCAACCTCAAATAGAACTGTCGGCCACGAATGCATTGCTACTCTTGAAATCTGAATTAGAGCGCCTCATGTAAATGTCTCTATTTTACCACACCCTTCAGACCAGAACACACCAGCGAGTAACACCGCTATTATCAAGGCAAAAATATACGTGGCGTTTGTAGACACCACTGTGTCGAGACCCACAAAGGAAGACTTCTATCATTGTAAAAAGTGGTACATTTACAGTATTACTGCCTTTGTATTAAAATGCAGTACACGCAACAGTGACATGCACTACGCTATTTCTTTAAAATTAGCAAGTAATTAATACCACACACGTTGAGTACTTTATGTCTATAAATATGAACCTAATTACTTCCGAGGTGAATATTAATGAGATGAGAAACCTACGAACAAGATTATTTTCGTCATTCATTATGCTGTGCAATCACGGCCGTGGGGAAGGTTGGCTGTAATACAATGTTTATCTCTGCGCGATGTTTATAATTTAGTCAGACTGACATTAAAGACCATTCGCACTAAACCTATATTTTAAAATGCGGCAGCTCTAAAACAGTGGCAATATCAAAGCACATTAAAACACATTTAAGTCACTTCGCACACAAAGTGTACGTAGACCGAAGACTGTATATTGTTTTTAAATTGCTTTTTATATGTCGCGCAGTTGCTTTGAAAAGATACTTTCACATATAAAAGCTTTCATAATACACCTTTCTGTGTAGCCTTGAGAAATTTTTATGAACCGTGGTAGCGCATAATTGTAAAACTAAAAGAAATATTGCAATGAATGACTCACTTTGTTATGAGCAGCTGAAACACGGTTAAGATTTCATCTACGAGGAAGGAATTTGGAAAAACAATGGTACATCGGAATTCTAGTCTGCTCGATACTACACACACGTAATGCTTCCAAATAGTATTGGAGTAAATATACTTTCAAATATAATGATCATAATAAATACAAATTTACAAACAGTACCGATATCATCGAATGTAAAACAACGCTACACAAATTTGCGTATTCATTTAAATAGTACCAAAATTTTGCTTATATAACAATGGGCTTGAAATTATTCCAGTATTTATTTCAGTGTGGCAATTAATAAAAAATAAAGCACTTTTATGTCTTTTTCTTCTTAAGATAAGATCAGCAATTAAGAGGGCATAATAATACAAGTTGTTATATATATTATATAGATTATTCATACAACCAACCATGTATTTATAATATAGGAGGCGTAAACATGCGTGGAGATCAGAAGTGGCCACCGCAGTCCGTCAAGGAAGCCGTCGCTGCGGAAAATGAGGCTAGGAGGCAACTGGCCAGAGGGCCCGCTTGCAGGCCACGCAAGGTAAGCGCCAAACAGGCTCTTTCCAAAAATAATCAATACTACATTCAGCTGGAACTGTTCAAATTAAAAACGCTAAAAAGCCGTGCGCTTCAAAATTATTTTATCCTTTAAATTCCACTCCTAAAGAACCATAGTCGACAATGCCAAAAAATAAAGCCGATATATGTCGCCAAATAGTTTGAATAGTTTGAGTGTATTGGCACAATGACTTTTCTTGGCTACATACATAATTGTCGATTTGTAAACAAGTAAATAAGGATCTAATCATATTTCGATTTAGTGAATAACATCTGCCCAATTCAAATTACTTTATCATTTTTTCGTTCATACTCTTTTTGATCAAAACGCGATAGAATTAGAAATTTCATCCAAAGTTTTAAGGATGCAACGCTTGCAATTATGTAAGTGGCGATGTTGGTAGATCTCTACACGGTCCCTACACGAATGTTATGCTCATAAGTACGAGTATTCCCACAGGTACACAATAGTAACACTGAGAATATAAAAATATTGATCATAAAAGTGTGCGCACACCAAGATTAACTGTCAAATGCATGTTGTACATAAAACCTCTTTATGATTCACTATACTGACATTGTACATAGTTTTGCCGGTAAGTAGATACTTGCCACTGTATGTACATATAAAAGACTTTGTATTGACGATTAATTACTATTAAAACCGTTAATAATTTCTGTTTTATTTGTTTATATCGGTTTTTTGTAACTAAAACTAACATTTAAAATAAAAGAAGAATAAAGATGACAGATATAAAACTATACCTACATATCTACTTATCTCTTATAGTGTGTTTACGAAATATTAAAATAACAAAACCCCATTGCATAGAAAGGGACGGATATATAATTACTTACTCATAAATACGTTAAAGACAAACTAAAACTAAAACACAATTCGGAAGTACATTAATCACAGGTTCTAATGTGCAATCTTGACCGCAACCGTTGTCTGTTTTAGCCGCGGCAATATTCGCTTGCCGAATTAGTTGCCATGAACGAGGTGTAAGCGTCCGCGGCGTTCCGACTCGCTCGGTACATGCCGGACTTATACCGCCTTTGTAAGTGACGCTTCGGTCAAAGTGTGAACTTTCGTTTGGACCAGCCTCTTCTATTAACCGATCGACTCCGTACGGGAGGCACCAGTAATATAGTAGTCGCGACCACCTAACGCGTTTAGATTAGGCTTCGCACTATTCTAGCATCATGCAATCACGTAATCGACTAAATCGCTTACGTCTACATACCTACATTCATTTCTTTCTCTATCTATGTACGGCTTTGCGTTGTAGTCAGGTGGAAAGTAGACACGTGCATGAATGTGATATCGATCCGACGTGTTGTAGTCATAACTACCTATCATTCTTTAGTTGTCAATGTCAATATTTAGAAAATAAAAATAAATCCCTATTAAAAAATGTAAGCCCATTTATGTCCCACTACAGGGCACTGTAAATGAGAAAAGTCTAAAGCATCACGGATTAGAAGCCTTCTGTTGGAAGTTTTAAGAACCCTGCAGAATTTCCAAACTTTTGCTAATGATATCAACCGAGCAAGATTGGTTGACGTCTTTCTGAAAACTCAAGTAATAAATTATACTCACCAGCCCGAGGTCGGTAAAGATGCCAGAGTTCCGGTAACAGAAAGTAATGGACGCTTCGCTCTAAATATTACCGAAATAGTTCAAATAATGCAATTATTTTAACAAGCAATACTAAATCTTATGTTGCAGGTAAATAAGGATTACTCTTCCTTCTTCGCGCAGCACGCCCTGAACCATAACTATCCTGGCTACCGCGTTCCCCCTGGTACACAACACTACGATGACAACTCGGGCCGATCTTCTTATTGAAATAGAAAGCCTAGACTTACTAACAAGCCTTCTCAGTAGAAACGACATTTACCTAATGACCATCAAAGCAACCGCTGATATAGATAAATCTCATTGTAAATGTCTGTTAGATGATCGACGTCACAACATGCTTATGTGCATTTGTTGATATTGTCTATGTACGAGTGTCTATTTTTTTAATTTAGGGGAAAGTCCAATGACAATATCAACGAGTACATTTCATTTTCAAAATCTTCACCATAAAGTCATAGTGCCAGGGTCACTGGACGAAGGAGTACTTGTATAGGCTTTAGGCGATAAAGTCTTCGAGCATGTACTGGATTGGACAACATCATTATCAGTACTTAATTTTAGTATATAATTTATTATACATGTATATCATTACGTAGTCAATAAGTGTAATTATTAAAAAAATACATAAAAATTATTAATTCATGAATATGTCATCCATTCGCAGAGAAATCATATCGCATTTTCATTTATTTATATACACTTCGTATTAATATTTTGCGAAAATGTGCGGCCTTATATAACTTTTCGAACGTACGCGATACCGCTTGTATTGTTGCTTTTTAACACATTTGTATATGTTCATTTTTGAATGAATTTTCATTAGTATTACTGAACATGAAACAATTATTCGGTCAAACTTTACATTAACACAATATTTTCGATAACGGATTATCGGCTATGCTTCAAGTGTATGTATCTAGTCATGAAGAGATTACTCAAATATTTTGTATATAAAATGTTAAATTATTGATTTTTTATATTTCATTGTGTAATTTAAATGCTAATGTAATAAATTTTTAAATAAACACTTGTCTCATTTATGGAACTTCACACGAATATATTACGTACATACACACACACACACGTAACAGAAGATATATGGATATCATAATATTCGTGTAAGGGTGAACTCTTCGCTGCCACAAATATTTGTCTTATTACAGCATTGTATGCAACGTAGCGCTGTTCTGTGGCAAGTGAAACTTACAAGAGTTACATAAGGCGTTCCAAATTAGCCCTCAGTGTAACGAGTATCGGAAATTAGATGGTCGAGTTAGTTGGGTTGATTGGTTGGTAATCATTAGGTTGGCGGGGCTTTATCTGGACTACTTCTTGTCCGTAGTACACTTGGGATACTCCAGTAAATTGAACCACAAACAGTTATATGAACCATAAACAGTTCATTGAACCACAATCAGACTTAAGGGTGGAGAGGTAAGGCTGTTATTTCATGGAAAATCCTTCCGTTTGTAATTTTCTGCTCAACGTCATCAGACAGTTATCGACAACATTAGGATTACTCAATTTTCACGAATAAAATGTGTTTTCTATATAATAAAAGCGGCATATATCATTGCTTAAGTTAAATTACCACTGCCATGTCCGTTGATACATCTGTATCTGTATGAATATTATATTAAAGTAAAGGGGTTTAAATTAAAAACGGTTTATCGTATGAAAATATTATATTATTGTACACCATAATAATATACACATTGGCATTGTGTAGAGACCACGCTGCAACATCACTATAATGAGGTGCATTCATAAATGCTTCAAAACAATAAGCCAAACTAGCCAAGCTACGTACAGTCTGTCTCATATGTACAATATGTACATTTTATTTTATATTAACATAAAATATAAGTTTTTTTATATAAAAGCATACAATATTGTCACCA
>DWKL01000069.1:0-26776 GCA_018249415.1 Phareas burnsi | reverse complement strand
AACACATCAATAAATAATTTGAGCTATTGCGCACTGAGTGCTAGATAAAACCGTAAGTTATGAAAACCCTAAAATGGCCGATTCTAACTTAACTATAAAAACTTCCACGTATCCTCAACCCTCACAGCCTACCCATTCATGACGTTCAATGCGCAGCCCTGCGGCGGAGCGCGGAGGCGGGGCGCGCGGGGCGCGGAAACACGTGTATCAATGAAGAATGAACCACCCACCCCACCCCTTTGAACCTCTAAAAAGTAGAATTAGGGTGGGTAACTTTGTAAGCTTGTAAAGTAAAAAGTGTCCTGTAAAATTTATAAAAGTCCTATAGTTCAGATGATAATTGGATCTGACAAATAATTTTCATCTCGCTCTTTCAAAAATAGCAGGGATCAGTTGCTGATATACATACTGAACATTTAAGATATTCCTCTACATAGTTTTGTATTATTATTTAAGAAGAATACATTTTATTTTCCTTTGCAGTGATTAGCCAAAGTGTCGTAACATGAAAAAATAACATAAACTTTTCAATCATCTGTGGAATATTAAAAAAAGGAAAAATCAATAAATAGTAACTGTATAAACATCTCTACAGAAATAAATACCACCCTAATTTGATATTACCTTATAAAAGAGCACGACAACCAACTTAAATCAATGTGCGTAGTACTTCCTCTAGTTCGGTAAACGATCTATTCCGTAGCTAGGCGCTACGGAGGCGGCGGGGGGCTACGAAGGTCGTAGCGCGTACTACGGGATCGATCGAGGGGTCGCCCGGGGCCCGGTTGTAGCGTGCCACGCCGTGTCAGCCTGAAAAAGGATAAGGACGTAACGGGATTTCTTTTATTTATTTTAATTTATCATCAACCCATTACTGTTCCACTGCTGGACACTGGTTTTCTCTCAGAAAGGTACACAATATACAATATCAATATCAGGCCAAGTGAGGATTGGTAGACTTTACATATCTTCGAGACATTTACAGAGATCTCTCAGATGTGTAGGAACTCTCACGATATTTTCTTTCACAGTTAAAGCAAGTGATAATAAATTTCTAGTGAGTGAGAATTTTCGAAGTCGTATACTTCGAAAATTCAAATTCGCATGCAGGATTCGAACTCCGTGCCCCAAACAAGAGAAGCTGGAATCTTAACACTAGTGTATCACTGCTCAAATTTACGCATAGCTATCGACAGATTAAAAGATTTAGATTAAATTAAAACGCTAGTGGTAGTAAGTCCTCGGTCCCAGTGTAGAGCTGGCTTTACCGAGCCCGGGGCTTGTTTGTTTACATCTGCAGCGTTCCTGAAGGCAATACTCGCATTGCGTAACTTTCAACGACGATTCAGGTGGCGGCTAATTCTTTTGTACGTTAAGTTCGAAACCCCCAAGTGTGACCTGTTCTCTCTTTGTGAAAAACGATATTGTCAACATATTTATCACTGTTCAATTGCTTCGATTGAATCTCCGCTGAAGAATTAAGGCTGCGCGCAGCACTGGTAAGTGTGAGTGGATAGACCTCATGAAGTTAGGATAAAACTATTTCACAACGATCCGCGACTAATATGTATGACGCGTGACCTGCGTGGCGCAGTGGTAACCACATCGTTCTGACACGCAAAGGGTTACAGGTTCGTTTCCCGCCCAGATAGACTTATAAATAAATTATGATTTCTATACTAGGTCTCACTGTCTGTATGCGTCTATAATACCCGAGATACAGTGAAAGTGATTAGTTTTTATAGCAAGCTATAGTTCATTTACAATAATACATTGTTGCGATAATAGGTATTCTTGGATTTGAACCTCAACCTCTAGCACTATTTACCAAAACCCACACCACGGGGGTATTACTTCTCATGATAATGGATAAATGAAATACAAGAACACGTTGCTTTTAAAAAATGTAAAATATGAAAAATGTTTTAACCGTGACGTCAGCTTTACACCAAAGCATCGTCGGCATCTCGGCACGTCATCACTTCTCAGTGTGACTGAACGCGAAGCATGACGTAGGCTTTGCCTTTCAATGTTGGGATACAGCCTGTCATCTTGGTTCTAACATCAAAGCCATATACTATATACAAAATAAAACCCTGAACACTTGCTACATGATTACTTACCATAGTAACATTTCCTGTGATATGGGCGTCACGGCCATAGAATGTAATACACTTTGTTGTAAGTACAACAAAGAACGAAGTGGCAATTTACAATGAACCATTTTGTAACTAAATATAGCGATAAGGTAGACGGGTCACCCGGCGAAAATTAGTCACCGTCACCTATGGATATTTGTAACACCAGAAGAGTCGCCAATGCCGGTTTTGAAGGAGAGCTCTTTTTGCATCTTTTTAGAAGAACCCCTATGTGCACAAAATATGACTTTGTACAAGTATACAAACACCTGGACAATGATCTGGCCATTAGGATTTCTGGCTGTGCATCGAACTTACAAGACGGCACGGCATATCATACACATATGTATAAACCACTGAGCCATACGGATAGTTAATATTTATTTCCATCCATCTATCAATGAGTTCTTAAAAGCTACACTGTGGACACAGAGTCCTTCTAGAAAGGTTTTGTTTTATTTATAAAATTATGTAATGCATATATTTTTAAAACATTATATAAATGAATAAGCAGTCCATCTGATTTTTATGTGCTCTCTGCCTCCTACGGACATCTGTTTCTAACCCCGGATAGGAGTTCCATCTAAAGTAGGCCACATTTGCTTTGTTACTCCTGAGAACTAAAATGGACCGCCCGAAAAAAAAACGATTTCTCGCTTTGACCAGAACATAAAAGCGATATACAACTATTTTAAAACAGAAGTGGGAGTGGAGACGTGCAGTTACAGGCAAAGGGGTGAGTTCTACTACCTTACAAATTTTCACAATTATCTAGTTCAAGGATTCGTCCTACGCCAGAGTTAAGTTTCGAGTGGATGATAGCGTTCGAAATCTTGAACTTTGCTTTGAAGCAGTTCCTAAAAGTTTATACGGAAGCGTTCGTTTAATTACAACTCGGCTACAAGTATTTTCAATTAAATAAAAGCCTACCGTACTACCTATTATTACATTCACTTCAATTTTTGGATTTGTTAAGGGAGTATAAAATACTCAAAAGCAATTAAGTGGGTTTGACAAATTCCAATCATCAACTTTGATTTATATTAAAATTAAGTAACTCGCCAAGTTTATAATTTGCTTAAGATTCACGTCAGTATTTTGAAATGACGCATACTTCACTCACTCTTTCAATATTGGATAGATGGTAAAACTATAGTTCGTCCGGGGAGGTCCCACCGCCGCCCTCATAGTGTCCTGTGAGACAATTCTTGTGTTACAGTTGGAGAAGTGTGGTTGCCATGTATACTTACAGCGCGGCGACCATCTTAGTCCTCAGGAACAGTAACGCATCTACTTACAATCTCAGGTAGGGCTTTAGTCCTGTTTGAAGTAGACGGGGGTTGATCATGGGCTGCAGTGACCAATTAACAGCAAGTGGCCTGCGGGTGAAGTGAAGTGGCAATGGGCTGGCCACATCAGTGAAGCAGTGGAAACACAAAGTGTTCTCTTTAAACACACCTAATTAGACTTTAACAAAGACAATAGGCTTGCGCAACATGGGAAGAGAGTGCGAACCGTGTGCGTCGCGACACAGAAATATGGAAACAAAACTAATTCGAGTACGAATTTAATCGCGGAACTTTCACTCTCTGCCCTGTCTCTCTTTCTCTCTCTCTAACGATTAGAGCTGTGAGTCGCCGAGTTCAGCGGTCCAAGTTACTGGCGTAGCGACACAGCATTTGGTAGGTGGTAGAACTATAGTTCGTCCGGGGAAGTAGCACAGCCGCTCTCACAATCCGACGTGAAGCAGTTTTTGATTCGGTTGGAGAGGTGCAGTTGCCGGACACACTTACAGCGAGGTGACCGTCTAAGTCCTCAAGAGTAGTGAGGCATCTACGTACGACTTCAGATAAAACTGCTGTTTTGTTTGAGGTTAGATTTGGGTGTCCATGGGCTGCAGTGACCACTCAACATACAACCTCATTCGAGATCGAGATGGGTTCGCCTAACCAAAGCTGCTTGTACCAGCACTAATTTCAATATTTAAGAACAATAAAAGTAGATATTTATATCTACTTTTATTGTTCTTACACTAAAGATCTGATTTTTTCGAAAAAATTATAAAAGCTTAAATTTTTTTTGTAGCGTAGAAGTAGGTAGTAAACGAGCATTCAATCCGCCTGGTCGTGAGTGGTCACTGTCGCCCATGACACCTGTTACCAACACCAAATAGGATTAAACTCCTATCTGAAGTCAATCATAGACGCATTGCTTCTCTGAGAACTAAGATGGAACGCCTCAAGTAACCATCACTGCACTATCACAGTGCTCAAACGAGAACATAACAGAGTTAGTCAGAAGCAGGTATGATGGTGGTACCTCCGGAGTCGAACCAGGAAAGGATTTACGATTCATTTACAAATTAATTATCACTTGCTATAACAGTCACGGAGAGCATCGTAGAGAAATCTATCCGTGTTTTACATAATGTTCTCACAGATGTGGAAACTTTACCAATCTACACTTGACCAGCGTGGTGGACTATGGCCGTATGATCCCTACTCTGTAAGCAAACCCTATGGCTAAGTAGTTCTCAGGATTCAATGATAGAATGAAGTTAGTAATTTTTGTTATCACTCACACAAGTAGTTGGAATAATCTATTACTTTACTTCTAGATACAAATACATAAAAAAGGGAAGATTGGTTCTGTGATTTCAAAATAATGCTTAAATTTAAACAAAAAAAATCCAAATGTTTCTGTATATGTCTGAGTAACATAGACTTTTTTACTTTGAGAAATTATGTGGCATAAGAATTGAAGATACACGCGGGCGGCGCCGCAGTTGCGCGTTTAGCATAAAAGCGCTTACCGCTTGTCTCTTATACTGTCGAAACAGATACTATCTAAGCGCATGGAACGCCAGAATTCACAACAGGCATTGTTCGTGTGCGGTAATAGGCTTTGTGGCCACTATACGTTTCGCTGCAATGGCACTGCCGCTGTCATTGTTTTAAGTGAAAACAAAATGTAATTTAATCAACATTATTACTGGCGTGATTTCTGGCGTTTCACTCTGAGAGCAGGCCCTCTGTAATCTATGGAGGTCCGAATCCCAAGCTAATCTTGCAGTTAATAATTCATTCTAGATTTCACGGCCAAATAAAATGCCGGTCATATAATAATGAAGGATTTATTGACTCTTGCCATAGTCCGCCACGCTGGCCAATTGCGGGTTGCAAGACTTCACTGACCTTCGAGAACTTTACAAAGAACTCTCAGGCTGGTAGACCTCCTGGCGATGTTTTCCTTCAACGTTAAAGCAAATGACAATTGCTATATAATTCGCACATCATATCGAAAAATCAGAGGTGTGTGCGGGTTTTGAACCCCGGACGTGCGTGAGAGACCAGAATCTTTACCACTGCTCATTTCTCAATTTTCAAATTCGATAAATAAACAATATTTTTATGTTTACAACATTATTGACAACCTACTTTGTTACGAAATTTAACCGTAGGGAAAATTACAATAATATTTGTAATCTGCGTCCAGTAAGTCCAAGTGAATATCTCAATATCTTACATATTCATAAAGCATAAACTATTCACATCTAAGATAAGCGAGCGCGGTTAGAAAACACCAACTGTTGGATAACAGCACGCAACTAATGAGTTACTCAAGTGGATGGCGGCGAAGTAAATGGCGGACTGAACTTTCGATCTTACTTCGTGTCGTGATGCAAATGTCGTGTTAAGGAAAATAAAAAAACAACAAACACATGTTATATATTGTTATTGTTTATTTGTAATAAACTCGATAAGTAAACATCCGTTCAAAAATCGGTTACTGTCATCAGTATATACGTGCTGGCATGGAAACAGCATCGACCAAACTGCTGTAATATTATTACTACGATAAAAATAACCAAAAAATGCCATGCCGACAAATTCGGCCAGTGTTGAAACAAAATCTGAATAACCTTACACAGGATGACAGCGTCGGAAAATAATCAGGAAAATCCGCCGAAAAGGGGTCACCACAATGCAATGCTGTAAGCGATAAATATTTTATCGTCAGCATAAAGGTGAACGCATAAAAAACCTTTAGCTACAACTTTACGATCACAACCATTTCCTGGTGGACTTACTTTCGCGCCTTGCACCCGACGGGCTTTTCACGGCTGTCCCGAGAAACCTATAGGCATCCCGCTCGCGAGTATAGCGCCGTCGCTTGTGAAGGTCGACGACCGGGGCAGCGAGCGCGCGAAAGTACTTTCACTGCGCCAGCGCATGCGAGTCTCTAACGATAGATCGTTCGTACGTATACGTTTGCGTTCGCGTCGCTTGGCTTCTGTCACTGAAATGTAAGGATAACGCTGATGGAACGGTGAAATGGCCTTTTGTGGGATCGCGGTCTGTTGGTTAGCGAATCTGCAATAGTTAAGAAGTTAACTAGTTGTAATTCATCTAGGAATGCGGTTCGTCTGTCGGTCTGCGTTGCCTAATGGACGCTGGCTAGCTCAAATGAGCCTTTGTATTCATATATTGCTTGTAGGTAATACGTATTCCACACACTCCTATGCAGTTTTTACCTGGAGCTATTGTTCAGCATTGCTCGACGCGAAGTCTGGCGCGGTTTTTATGACCGCACACGTAACAATTATTAATTATTCGTAATAACAAAAAGATACGAAAGCACTCCTTATCTACGTTGTATCAGGTAGATAACAATTTATAATTGTAAATTGTATGATTTACGACCGTTTTTAGCTTTATAAACTTCTGCCTTCGTTTTAATTGAAACTGCCCAGTTAATGACAAGAATTATATTAAAACAATCATTTTTTTGAAGTTCGAAGTTTAATGTAATACATTAGAGATGATCAATTCTTCTTTTTATAGAAATCTAGTTTTCGCTGGGACTTCGCCGGTTGCTAACCAACGAACGTTCATACAAGGTTTTATCCCCCATTCTACGACCTTAGAGGTAGAATATGAAAATTTCTCTTAGTGAGTGCTTACGTCCACTGTTCAAATTTCATGTTAAAAGCTTCAATAGACTCAGTAATCAATCAATTTATTTCAATAAATGTAGAGATATATTGATTAAGCTTTAAACCATTAAATTTTACTAGTACTTGGGGTTGACTATAGATTTGCACCGAGCACGGTCGGTTTTTGTGTGACCGTTATTGGAAAATTTCCAAGAGTATTTCCGTTCCCTGGGTGGCACGTTAAGTAGTTTCTGGTTGTTATCATAAATAATCATAATCAATAAATCTTGTCACGCGCCTTAGTAATGTTCAAGAACTTCCAACAGGTGTGTAAGGTACTTTTGATTTTAACTGGAGCATCATGCTCAAGTGATCTCTACCTCCTCTTCTTAACACATTAGGTGGTAGGTAGATATAAGATTATGTTATGAGACAAAGCTAGACGAATATATTGTACAATTTTTAACTGACGTTTTAAAAGAAGATGTCCTTAATTCTACATTTTTTTTTTATCTGTATATTACGATATTGCTCAGTATTGTCTCAACCGATAGACTTACTTTAAAGCATAATAAACTACGCAGAGATGGTCTCATTTTAAGAGACGATCAATTTGACCAACATTATACTTATGTATTTTTTACTTCCAAGTCGTTTATATTTTATGTTAAGCAGTGATAGCCGAGTGGTTAAGATTCAGCCCACACACGCGGGAGATCGGAGGTTCGAATCCGATTTTTTTAAATTGTGTGCGTATTAGAAATTAATTATTACTGACTTTAACGATGAAGGAACACGTCGTGAGGAAACCTGCATATCTGAAGGGTCTCTGTAAAGTTCTCCAAAGTGTATGCAGTCTACCAATCCGTACTTGCCCAGCGTGGTAGACTAAACTTAACTCTTTTCATTCTGAGAAGAGCAATGCTCGTGCCCTGCAGTACGACATTAAAGAGTTAACACTGATATTTAATTTATTAACAATTTTTCTTCTATCTTTTTGAACACCATTTAATTTACTTCGAACTATGTTTAAGTAAACCGATCTCCAGAGATAAGCGAGCGTCGTAAATCTGCCCACGCGAGCATTATGGTCGTCCCGATAAGCCGCGGATTGATAACGTGGTTATCACCCTAACTAACTATTGGCTCGACCGGCCCATTACTAACATTATTGAGTTTCGATAGTCATTGTAGTAATGTAAGGTGTTTTATTGCACAGAAACACTAAACGAATATGCAGTCCACCTGATGGTAAGTGGTGATTACCGTCCATGGAACGGATGTCCATAGGCGGCAGTCAGGCGGCCCCAAAAAGGATTGAAGTCCTGTCTGAGGTCGATCACAGGTGTATTGCAACACATGAGGATTGCCTCGTCAAGTGCTTCTTCCTTACCATCTTTGAAATCAGAATACAGCATTTAACAAGCTAGAAGTTGTTGGGGTGGTGGTCCGTCATGAAGAGTTCCATCACCTTTTAAATATGGTAGAACTCTCAGTAGCCTGGCTGCTGCAGCGGCAACGCCTAATCCTGCTTTATATCAACAATGTTCCTGTTGCTAGTATGAAAGGCGTGGAAAGATGTATATAGAAAACGCTCGTATCGTGGTGTTCCGTTCGCTACTATTACATAAAAAGGCTTTTCATAGTTTGATATTTCTGTCTATAACAGCTACTGTGTTCTAGTTTAAAAGGTGTGGGTTCAGCTGAATTGATTGTGTTTAGTTGAATTTGTTTGCTGTTTTAGCTCATGAAACGGTAGGTGCAGTTCTACCTTCAACGATATCAGAAAACTGAAAATAACTTCCGAATGATTGCCAGTTGAATTATATTAAATTAATTTCATTATAAGTCACAGTTATATTCGTTTTTATCCGAACGTCCGTCCGTTCAGAGCAACGGACCTCTTATTAATTTTTTTACATTTTCTGTTTAAAGTTAATGAAAGAACTGACAATTGGATAAAAAATATATCGAATCACAAAAAGTGAAGGTAACAAAAACTTTGCTATACTCAATAAAGGACTATGAAACAGTGTTAGGTCATACTGTAAGTCAAGGGTACCTATTTTTTATTTTACTTACGTAGGCGCCAGTGGTTTGATACATTTAGACTTTATTTCTTTATCTAAATGCGCTGTAATTGTACTTTAAAAAATAAGTTATACGTTTAAAAATTCTTAAACATAGAAAACAGAGAAAGATTCAGCCTAGAAAAAAGATAGAAAAAAACATAGTTATTTCGAGAATTGCATCATATCATACACGATACAAATAAAATAAATTAAATGTTAAGTTAAAATTTGATTTGATAAAAACAAACAACTTTAAATTAAAGAATTACATTATCGATTTCGTGGTATTGATTAAATAAAAGCTTAAAAACACCACTACTACTATATACTCGTTAATACTCTACTAATACTCTGTTTAACAGTTCACTTTTTTCGGTAGTTGTCGTCTTGTGTTGGTGCGATGTTGACTGCGAGCATATTAAAATTTCACTCTCAAAAAAAAAATTAAATAAATAAATAAATTAGTTACGTCTGTACCTTGAATGTATACTTTTGTATGTATTGTTTTTTTTATATATTGTGTTTGTATTTTTTGTTTTATTTGTTTAAACAGAATGCATCTAAATTTCCTTCAACAAGTTTAATCTTGTACGTCGACAGTCAACACAAAGCTTCAAGTATAACTTTAAAATCTTTCAGTATAGTATTTTTTTTTTATTTGATTCGTTAGTTTAGTAAGTATTCGAGTTTTCGAGTAAAAGTATATTTACTTTCTTTTCCTATTAAACTATTTGAACAATAGCATTTTTGAGAAATTTTAGCATTAAAGTTTGCATTTGTTCCAATTTTGTTTGTATCGGAGGCTAGTGGTATCTCCAAAATGGATTAAAATATCAACAGAATATTGTATTAAAGATTATAAAAACTAAAAAAAATAATAACTGTTCACTTAGGATTATCGTCCTGTCGTATATCGTCGCGAGGCCCGCGTTTTGTATAAAAGACAATTATAGAAACTGCAACTATTTATCGCTCGTTCGCCGAAGAAAGTGGCGAATAAGTACAAAAGGCAGTGAACGTGGTTTTGTGACAAAAAGTTATAAATTCACTATTTATAATGGCAGTGTCGTGTGCAGTATCAATCAGCGAGAAGGAAGCGCGGGTGAAAGCTTGTCACGACGCACGCGCGCTCATGGGCTGGGTACACACTGATTATTCATTTATAATTAAAATACTATATTGATTGAATCAACTTTCTTTTTAATTCCTGCTTCCTGCTGACGTTCTCGTTTCGTTTGTTCGTTCCCGCTATCACAGCGTAAACTACGAGATGCCAGAACGAATAAGAAAAACTATGCAAACGTTACATTTCGTAACAAATAACTCGACAGAAAAGGGATTTGACAATAATAATTAAAAGAATAAAAAATAAATCCGTTGAGAGAAGACAAATTAACATTTAAAATAAGATAAAGGCAAAAAAAAAGTTTATCATTAGAAGTTAAAATAAGAGAGTTTCAAAGAAAAAATCTAAATTATTCATTCCAATTTGATATATAAATAATTTCCGTGCTAAGCTATAAGCTATTTGTAATTAAATAGAAATGTAAGAAACTTCACGGCAATAAATCGAAATTCCTGTATTATTTCTACAAAAAAATAGTGCAGTAAAAACTTTGTTCCGTTAGAAATTATTCTCAATTTATTACTTACTAATGTAGTTTTATTAAAACTTTTCATGAATTAGGTACCAATTAGATACTTATTAAAAATCCAATATTTCATTGTCACAAACCGGCTCACTTTCAACATTTGTAATAACAATAGGTGACCTCATTTTCGTACTCGTAACGAAAATCAATCAGCAGTAAACTATATTAATGCAAGTCAAGTGCAAATTAGATGCGAAACAGCACCAAAATGTCACACCGATGCCGCCGATTAAAGGCCGAGTGGGTAGGTACAATCTGTCACTGTCGGGTTCCAAATTGACACGGGTTTTTTTGCACCACGACATTCGGTAGGTGTCCTTCGGAATTACTGGTTTAATTTGGCAATATAAGATGAATTATTTATCGCCGAATTCGATCAGTTTTGATAATTAAGCGTATTGGTTTAAATTTAAATATTTTTGATTTGATTATAACCCCGATTAGTTTTCTACGTTTGTCTGGTGTCTGGTTTCCTATACGACGTAATAAATTAAAAAAATAATTAAGTAAGTAGCTGTTTAATTCAAATTTAATCGAATTCACTGTAGTAAAACTACTTTTTAAGAAATGCATGTGCACCTAGCTTAAGTTAGACTATAATGTTGTTACTTAACGAAATTTTGCCTTCTAATTGTCATACTGCAGTCGCAGTTAATCCAACTGATATAATTTAGGCGTTCGCCGGTGCATACTCACGATTACGTTGTTGCACAACGAAGCCAGCGTTTGTTTTATGTCGGTGTAACTGTATGCTAATTAAAATAATGATTTATTGTGAACAAGTTAACCTCACGGCTTCGTCTGTTCTTGTTGAAAAAAATGTGTTAGTGCAACAGAGATTTCTTTCAATAACCCTTAAAATTTTGTTGTGTTGTTGTCAGTTTGACTGTGAGTGTTGTTGATCGCGGTAAATGCATTTATTTCGTTGAAATACATCGCAAGCAATCTTAAAACATATGTATGCAATAACTTGAATTCACTTTTTTCTTTCGTATTTTTCTGTATTGTTTTGTATTTATGCTGGATTTATCCAGATCCACTATAACCGATCACCCGAAGTGCTTACATAACCGACTATACATTAACACACTCTGTTTATTAGATAACGTAATGAAGTTACAAAAATAGACTTTCAATAATAATAACAAACTAATAAAGTCGAGCGTAATGCAGGAGAATAAAATAAAGCATAAAGCTAATGACTTGGATAAGATTTCTAAACGTATTAAGTAATTGAGCAGTTGCATAACGAACCGTTTGTTTCAGCCGCGTTGCACCGTTGCGTGTGGACACAGTAAGTTGTACTTTGATCTCTATTTATGGGTACAATAAACATGCTCAAGATTATTCTCGGTACACACGCAGCTATAATATAATATATTGATATACATTTATAGTGACGCGTGTCTTCTAAAGTATAATGTAATAAAGTGAAGCTATATTGCCGTATAGTAGCACATTCAAAGTTTATTATAGAAAATATTTCGTAATTAAATATGTCTGCTTCCATTTATATTAATTTACACGCCAGCTGCTACTGCGGCTTTCTCTGCCATTTCGAGTTTAATATTAATTTAAATTATCCCAGAAAAAGTTAGTTTACTATTTTATTATCTACTTAATGTTTAGTAAAATATTGGAGAGGAATACGGAACTGTAATATTTAATTTTAGTCTTATATTATTCCAAAAATACAATTTCCTGTTCTACCTCCACTCAGTCACGATAATTTTAAGAAGTTCTACTTTTATATGTGCGAAAAGCAAACAAACGAGCGTATTGGTTACCTGATGTTAAATGGTCACTCTACAGCCCATGAACACCCACACCTATCCTCACCGGACTAAAGTTCTATCTGAGGTCGTATGTAGATGCGTTACTACTCCTGAGGACTAAGATGGTTGCCTCGCTTAAGTGTACCCGGCAACCACAAAATTTTCATTAGAACCAACAATAAGCAAGCAATCTGTAAAATATAAAGTATGATCTTATCACTTATTTGCTTAATGCAATTAGTCATGATACTTTTATAGTTCAAGCTACGGCTTTATTGTGTGTAGCTATATTGTTATATATTGATGCAAATAAAATAATAACTATACATAATAAAATCATAAATGACATATCCATAACTTCGCAACAAGCTACATCTAAAAAGAAGATTTTAAGGAGAAATATTGTTGATAGAATTAAGGAAGTTTTAACGTCTTTGAAATGTAGTTACAACGTAAAACTTGCATCATGATATTCTTTCAGTCAAACCACGAGTTCAACATGTTTGCGCGAGGCTGGTGCTATTATCATAATTGTTATTTTATCTTCTCCTTTTTAAAAAGACATAAATAACTTCTTTTTTTATGTTTGTAAACAGTTGTGCAGGTCACCTGATGTTAAGTGGTCACCACAGCCTTGGATACCCACATCCAACCTCAAACAAAACCGAAGTTCCGTTTAAGGTTGTATATAGATGCGTCACTACTCCTGAGGACTAAGATGGTCGCGTCGCTCTATGTGTGCCTGGCACCCGCACCTCTCCAACCGAAACACAACAACTATTCAATATTTTTTTTTTGTTTGAATAGTATCAAACAAACGTGCATGCTACCTGATCTTAAGTAGTCACTGCAGCCCATGGACATCCACATATAAATCAAACAAAACCGAAGGTCTATCTGAATTCATATGTAGATGCTTCACTACTCCTGAGGACTATGTTGGTCGCCTCACTGTAAGTTTGTCCAGCAACCACACCTCTCCAACCGAAACACAACAACTGCTTTACGGCGGATTATGGGGGCGGCGGTGGTGCTTCTCCGGACGAACGATCGTTCTACCACCTATCGTACTATATTGTCGAACATCACCGGTAATATGAAAGTTCAGAAACCTAAGAAGCTTATATAAACAGATACTTAATAAGGCTAAATTTGGGACGCGAAAATTAAGTTATTTGCGCTTCGTAAGGTTTCATAAAGTACTTTGATGTAACAATCGGCGTACTTCGCCTACGAGCCTTTTGTAATTAGTGAGTCAGCCAACTGCGCTCAAGACACAACTCATATTCCACGACAAAGAACATTATCTAGGGATACATAGTATTCGTACTATATTAATATCTAGATAGATTACTATAATTATTGTACTATTTGAGAATTTAACGGAAATTAAATGCATTTTTTTATATAGCCCTATGGGGCACTAATAAATTGTCAGTTACAAAATTTTTTCTACAATACACTTCCGGATCGGCACGCGACCTGAACTGAGGAGATCCGGCAAGAAACTTAGTGAGCTTGTCTTATTTATTAATTTATTTTAGATTACCAACATAAGATAAAGCAGTTTACTTATAAGGTACGTACATTTTTATAAAAACTTCAATAATTAACTGTTCTTACTATAACAGGTAACCACAACATGCTTTAAGAAAAATTGACATTAAATGTTACTTAGAAATAAACTATAAATACTAAAATAATCTTTATTATATCTCTCTCTAATCTATATTATTTGAGATGGGCATAGAGTGTAAAGCAGTGGTTAGCCTAGTGGTTAAGAATCCGGTCTCTCACACTGGGGTTCCGGAGTTTGAACCCCGCACGCACTGTTGATTTTTCGAAGTTATGTGCGTATTAGAAATTAATTGTTGCGTGTTTGCTTGCTTTAACGGTTAAGGAAAACATCGTGAGGAAACCTACACATCTGAGACCTCTATAAAGTTCTCGAAGATATGTGAAGTCCGTGAATCCGCACTTGGGCAGCGTGGTTGACTATGGCCTAATCCTTCTTATTTTGAGAGGAGACCCATGCCCAGTAGCGGGGCATATAGGGTTAATGATGATGATGATGATGATGATAATAGAGTGTATACAGTGGATGTAATAGATAATTCTACAAATCAATATCGTCAATTATTCAGCCCGGATCTTCATTTCAGAGTAAAAACTTTAACGCCTAAACAAAACCTAAATCTATCGATGTAATTCACGGAACCTAATATCATTTTGGAAAAAATACCCAAAATGCCCTTACGCAGGTAAAAAAAGCTTTATTCGTTTAAAAAATTGGATATACCCTGTTTGCAAGGTCTCCTGTACGAGGTAGCAGGCCTGTATTATTTGGTGCCGTGCTCAGCAACCAAAACAAATAATAACAATTTTAACATAAAATAATTAACAACACTAGATGTGTGTGCGTGTACGTATGCATGTGTGATGTGATTCGGTGCATGCGTGTGTAATCTACTAATAAATAAGTCGTTCTGTTTCCTCATAGCTACACGTAAAAAGAAAATGTGTTACTATATGTTTCACTTTAGTGTGGATCAGGGGATAAATATTGAACCTGCGATTCAAATTATCATAATAAAAATTAAATCTGTAAAACTCCGAACGTGCCGTTGGTGCGAAAGACGATAAAATGAAACCACCATAGAGGAATGCCTAAAACACAGCACGTGTCCGCTCGACTCCGGGCTGAGTCTATTTGCAGTAAATGGGTCAAGCCGGGCCCAAGTTAGCTGCAAGAACGAATACAAAAAGAGTAAAGCGAGCGCGTCCGGTTGCACCGAAGGCGGTTAGGTGCGGCTTGACGTGTGGTTAGGTTTTGTAGATGATTCGGGTTGGGTGATACGTTTCTCTTTTTTGTTTGTTTATTCGTTTGTATAATGTAGTTGTTAGGCTTTATTATAAGGTGTTTATTGAAGTTTAGGAACAGATAAAATTGTTGAAGATCTTGTTTTCTGAAAGATAACACATAATTGCAAAAGTAGGATACTTTGTGCAATGATTTATTCTGTATACGAATTTCACGCTGTAGACGCCCAACACTGTAAACAAACCCTTATTTGAACCCCCACCTGCTGCACACCACACCGGGAATGAACTGAATGACCGTTACAAAGAAACTCACGAATTTGTGTAAATTATAATTTGAGGTTTGAGAGAACGAAAACTAAAACGATAACGATAATTTAATGACATTACCAGACATTACCATCTAAAAACTACACAAACAATGACTAAACACCCGTAGTGCATTCGTAAGTAAAATTAATTGTTATGTTATGAAACAAACACATCGCCGATAAACACCGTCAGCTAAAAAGGTATTCCGATCCATTGTCAAATACTCAGTTAAATTACGTCATCTAATCCGATCATTATTTTATATAGGTTAATGTGCTACAAAACATGTATTTTCTTGTTAGTTTTATGGAGACAGAATATTTTATTAGAATTTAAAAGAATTCCATTAAATTTATGGTTGTTTACAGTTATATAAAAAATTACCATTTTGTTAGTTATCTATCCTGAATCGTTATTAGACTGATTTACATATCTACATATACATACACATAAATAAAATGGAAATGTCGAATATGTAATGTATATACTTATTTGGTTTATTATACGGTTTTATCCCATCACCATCCACCAACTAGCACTGCTTCCCAACTTCGGATTTTTTCAGGTAGTTAAAAAAGATTAATTTCCAGGTAAGCTCTACATTTTCTGGAATCAATCCAGTATTTAACAATGTGAATTGATCCTTGTGTACGTCGCAGGAACGGAAACTTTGTGGAGTGTGAAGCATGAGTTCAAGTGATCAAGGTTGGCTCGCCGTAAAAGACTAGTGGTCGACATTGGTCGGCATTTATACACATAATTTAAATAACATTATTGTACGTTTATTATTATGTACATTACGGAAGTGTCGCCTTGTCGCGACTAGATAGCCTTATGCGGGCGGCGTGTTAATATTTCATGATCATATGTGTGTGTGTGTGTGTGTGGATATGTGAGCGTGTGTACCTTTTGAACTAAAGTGAGCTTTACTTATGCCTGTGATTGCATTTATTATATTACTTAGTTGCATGAGGTATTGTGTTATAATGTAAATTAAAACAAAATACCTAATGCGAGAACCATTTATAGGTATATGCATTAATGTGACTTAACCTGATTTTTACTGCCTCTAAATATTTGTGACGTTTAGTAGGTTACGTCAAAAATAAGACTATTTTTTATGAATTTCTAACTGGATATTCAATCGTTTTTCTAATTGTTGTATACATAAATAAGAAGGAGGTTTATCTAGGAATTTAATATTTTTTTTAGGAAAAACATAAATAAATTCCGATGTGGGTTGCTGACCCGCGCATCGTTCGAGATTACACAATGCTCTATTTATACAGTGCTCGTAGATATGCGCATATTTGAGTACATTTTACAGCAATTAACTTCTAAGTGCTCGTAATTATAAAAATAAACAGTTTATTGACTTTACTCTTAAAGCTCCTATAAAGAAGCCATAGGCACGTCGAGTGTAACCTACTGGTACTTATCAGCAAATATATCACACACTTGTACAACCGTAAGAAACCTCATTAATACTGTACCTTTCTTAAAAACATAACTCAAATTTTGATCAAAAGTGCTTTAGAGAGACAACCGATTAAGTATCTTAGGAGAAAAGTATTTATATAATACCTAGTAGTTACATAGCAATTATACAAAGTGGCAAACTCACAAATACCTGCTATTTATTAAAGAAATGTCTGATTTTTCTATCGGTCGGTTAAGGACGTATTAACAGTTAGTTAGACGTTAGATTGCGACGGTGGCTCCGAGCGGTGCATCGGCCGAGGTTGCGCAACATGCTATTTATACCCGCGCGTATATCTGCGTGCAGTTCCTAACAGGAACCGAAATGCGCGTGCTTTCTTGTGCGAGTTTTCGGCTCTTCCAGAAGACAGGATGATTTTGACTATCATCGCTACCAAAGCTTCAATTTCAATCGTTTATAATTAATCAAATTTCTGTGATATAAATCAGTAAAAGGATATTCTCACACGATGTATCATCAAATATAAGATCTAACGTGGCTCAAAGCGATAGATCACTATGTTGTCTTTTGCTAAGACTAGCTACACCACCTTTGCATTCACTTATTCACTTAGTCCTCAAGAATGACACTCAGTAAACAGTCTGTTACCCCCTATTACTCATTTTCACATTATAACACTTAACTATAATAATATTGTTTTATTATTAGAGGTATTGGTAATCCAAACGGTATATACCTCCTTGAGAATGCCCGAGCAATGAGAGTATCCTCGGGATTCGAATAATCCCCTCCCTCTTCTTCAAGGAGAGGAGGAGTACATTGCTGCGTACGAAAGGTTTTAGGAGGGTAGGATATCCCTAGTTTGGTTTACAGCCTGCCTGTTCTTGACTGCGAATGGATCTTCGGTCTAACTTAGGTTAGGTTACAATTTGCATCGGATGCAGTGACAATTCAATATCTGGCAGACTTCATCTCGGTTTCCTATTCAATCTAAACTAAACAGTAGCATTTCCAGGACTTTTATGGTGCCGACTCTTTCAAGTGTTTTAGATATGTATAGGTAGGGTGACCTCTTTTTTATCTTTGAAGAGTAGCAAACGAGCGTGCAGGCCACCGAATGTTAAGTCGTTACTTCAGTCCATGAGACCCACGTTTAACTTCAAACAGGATATTTGAGGTTGTACAAAGATGTGGCACAAATCTTGAGGACTATGAGGGTTGCCTCGCATCTAAATGAACCCGACTACCACACCTCTCCAACCGAAACACAAGTATTGCTTCACGGCGGAGTATGAGGGCAGCGGTGGTAACTCCCCGGTCGAACTATGTTCTACCATCGATCAAACTCTTATCACCAGGTGGCTCGTTACCTGGTTTTCTAGCGTAAGCTAGTAACAATGGCGGTCAGTTACAAATGTACATGTAACTTTTTACGTAGGATAGTATGTTATGTATGACGTTTTAAGTGTCTTATGCCACGTTATAAATAAGTTTGAATACATAATCCAAGTTAAAAAATGATTCCGTCATTTAGTTCCCCCTCGCATTCCTAACTAAGCGTGTGTTGCCGGAAGGATGTTAGGGTTCATAGGGGAGCAATCCATTAGACCAAGAGCAGTAGTACTGTTACTCCAACTAGGACGACTACTGTTTGTTGAAACCAGGGCATGGAATGGTATAGTTTCTTTTAGTATAATAATATAACTTCCAGAGCACAGTGGCGTTTAACACTGTTATGAGATAGAAATAGGTGGCAGCGGTAGTACCGAAGTCGAACCACGCACAGTTCTACCGGTAAAAATAAATTTCTATAATGATCATCATCATCAACCCATTACTATTTCACTGCTGGGACCGAGTCTCCTTTCAGAATGAGAAAGGAGACCACGGTCCACCATCCTGGTCAAATGCGGATTGGTGGACACCACATATCTTCGAGAGCTGTCAGATAAGTTTTCACACGTTTTTTTCCTTCATCGTTAAAGGAAGTGATAAATATTTTAAAATACATAACTTCGAAATATCTGAGTTGCGTACGGGATTCGATCCCCCAGAACCATACCATGATACGCCTCAATCTTATCACTAGGTTGTTACTGCTGCTATAACGATAGATATTCTAACATTTAAATAAAGATAAGGCTGGGGCTCCGTGGCGCCGGGGCATGAGGTCGTGCGCCACCGCCGGTTGCAGGTGTTACGTAACACGATTGTAGCCGATAACGAACTGCGTAATCTCGTCCTCATTATTTATTTATTATCCACGATCCAAACACAGTTCAAGATCGACTTGAAACAAACTTCCGCGTGCCGACGAATCAAGAGAAGCATAATGTTGTGATAATTGTACCGCTTTCTATAAATCAACTTGATGGAACTTTTAATCTGCGCTTATGTTAAAACATATTAACATAACTAGGCCGTTTTTAGACATCAGATAGTAAAAGAACGTCAAACGTTTTGGGTGACCTCACAGATACAACTATTGTATTTCTTAACTAATACGTTTCTGTGAATTTTCCGCCGAACTTAAAATTGAGACAACATGCATATATTTATGAGATGTTAAGTACGTTCACATACGAAATTGTCTGTTATACATTTTAATTTCATAGGGGTCAAATGGTCGACATCTTATTTGGAGGGTAAATGTATCCATCACGTTACCGGAAACGTTATATTCCTTGATTGGCTGAATAACTCAATTTCAGGCCGCCCGTTTCATGATAACCACACAGGTCAACGAGTCACCCCGAGCGAGCTCGAATCAAAGGGAAATGTTTCCCCATTAGAGCCTGAACACGGAAGCGAGTCTACGCATTGTTCGCAACAATTGTTTTCCCATTTTCATGCGCCGTTCCCGGGCGGGCGTCGCTCCCCGGTGACCGGCAGCGACCGTGCGTCGACCTCGCCCGCCGCTGGCCGACTGCGACTTCTCGCGTGCTTTCACGCCATCTTGATTCCAAATACGAATCGCCAATTTTTAAAAAAGAGAAATGTTCGATTCGAAAGCGCTAGTTGTTATATATAAGAACTATAGTTCCGAAAACTGTCTAAACAGAGATAGCAGTAGACAGACTGATCTTTGGAATTACACAGTCAAAACTTTTGAGAAAAAAATATATCTATAAAGTACAAAATAATAATTTAAATAAAATTTCGATTAAAGATATAGTTGTGGAGGCTCACACAATAGAGTTTAAATTATATAAAAAGTTTGAAATCAGTTAAACACGGCGGAAAGATCAAGACTGATCAAGAATTAGAAGTTAGAAACCTATTGACTGATAACTGCTCGAATATTTTTTTCTTCTCACTACCTACTTCAAATTTAATGTCCTAATTTTTTATGTAAACAGCAGACATGCGATAAATTTGAAACTTTAAAATATTAAACATTGTACAGCATTAAGTTCATCAGCGATTAATTAGTTGAAACTTTCTAACGTGTGGACGATTCCCGAATGCATTAGACAGGTCTATTTTAGTTGGTGCGTCGATGAGACAATGGCCGAAGCGGGAGCGTCGCCCCCTGGCGGCCATCCAGCGCCCACGCTCTCGGGGGTAGAAAACAATATTTCACATTAGCAATACTTACCTTAATGTTAATAGATGAAAAAAAATACACCCTCAAATTTTTAAGACATTCTCGGTAATGTTACTGATGATGTCCAATTTACTTATTTTCCTTGGATAAACGAATTTTCCGCAATCTCAATAGACAATGAACAATTACAATTGTTGAGTTTTATTCCATCGTTTCAAGACAGAAAAAGTTATTCGTCAAGATAACATGTGGTATACAAATGTACTGCTTATTAATATATAAAATAAATGTTGCAACGCTTCGTCTCGTCTCTTCCTTACCTTACCCTTCAAACCAGAGCACAGCAGCGTTTAACAGGTGGCTCCGGAATCGAACCACGGTTGCAAAATCCTTTGCAACACTTAAAATATATATGGAAATATGGAAATGGTATATGGAAAGCACTCGTCTTTTCCATGGCATCCATGACTGGGCACCCCAGTGTGGGGCAATATAAAAAAACATGCTACTCCGAACACGAAACCGAGAGCATAATGCGGCTTCAAATCTTCGAGGAGCCTTGTCCACTATTAGCGCTCTCACGTGAGGTCTGTCTTCTTTCCAAATTGCATTACACAAGGCACATTTAAGTAATATATGAGGTACATAAAGTTTGCGCAGATTGAAAATGAACTTTCTGAAAATTCACCGATGTATTGAAGGGTCGTAGACTCGGCGCAAGGAACACTTGAATATTAAAAGTGTTTTTACAAGGCTTTACTTTCTTAGAATTCTATTATATATTTAAGGATCTTTCTATTGAGAATGTTATGTTAAAATTTATTGGTATCTCTTGCTGGAGACGTATAAGAAAATCTTGGTGGAAAAGAACACGAAAAATGTTAAAAATCCTTTATTTTATTAATGAAAGGTAACATTTAATACTCACTCGCTTTTTGGGCACCAATCTTTTAAGATAGCTCTATTGTGTATGGCAGTTACACTTTATAAAATTTAGTTAACTCACATTATAAAGATTAACAATATTTAAGATGTCATTTCCTAAAAATATTACATAAGGTACTAACATAAGTACAGTTTGCTCAACAATACTTATTTCATCTATTTATCGAGAATACAATAGACTTAATACAGTGAATGAATTTACACAATATACATAATAGCGAATACCTCGTATTTTGGTTTTATTCACTCACTTTATGTTCAAAAGCGTTTTTTCCTGTTTACGCGATTTTCCTACGGTAATAGTATAGGAATATGTACATTTCTATGTAATCTTATTTTAAAAATCAGATTAAGGTCTGCCAGTATAAGACAACACGCTGACAACCAAACATTAAATGAATCGTGAGATTTCAATCTTCAACAATCATGAGAGACTACCGAACACCGGAAATTGATATTGTTCGTAACTAAATTGAAAATATTTTTTTGCTTTGACAGTTCTGATAATGTGATAAATTAAATTTTCGCTTTGTAGTAACAAAAATCTTGGAAGTCGGTTCCGAGGACATCCATATTTACTGTAACGACCAAATATTTAGAAATTAAGTCGAAGCTATAGCGTAGTTCGCCGCGCTCGCTGATACAAGGATCTTAGAAATGGGGGGTGGGGGGGATTTCCAATTGCACATAGGAAAGCTAGCACTGAATGTATCCATAGGTATCATGCTTACATATGGTTTTTTCACATACGGTCATAGCATCTACTTGAGTAGATCCTTGGCCTTTTTTATTTCGAAATTATAAAAGTCAGTCTCATTGTTTCCTCTTTCTTTAGCGTACCATACCGTGGACGGTGATTTAAAAAAATATAGTGGCTTTTCAAATTTATCTTCAGAACCACAAATAAACAGACAGACTACACCACATTTATATTCACGAGCTGCGTAACCTTCGGCGCTGCCTCCGCCTTATTTACATAAGAAAAAAAAGAAAACCTGTCACAAATGTTTGACGTATTATTGGCACCCACACAATGTATAATATATGCATGCGGACAAATAAACATATCCTCTAGTACCTACACAAACATACATTTTAGATAAAGTTATATATATTCTATAGATGTTGGTGAATGAGGGCTGTGGTGGTAAGCCGGACCCGGACGGACTATATATCTATTTGATAAATTGTTTGCATGTGATTTAAAAGGAAAACATCACAGGAAAACATCTAAGAATTCTTTAAAAGTTCTCGAAAGTGTGTGAAGTCTGCCAATCTGCACTCGGTCAGTCCACCACACTGACCGAGTGCTATGACTATGAGACTATGCGCTAACCCTTCTTATTGTGAGACGAAACCTATGTGTGTCGTGTCCGTCGCCTTTGCGAGGATGCGGTGGGACATTAATAGGTTGATGATGATGACGAATGATGGTAATTGTTACGTAAGTTACGTAATTTTCTTATCAACTTTTCTCTAATTAGATCATAATTTTCTTATTAGTTTTATCCACCTCGACTTTACAGTTCTGTGTTATTAATATTTGTAGGTAATTATATTCTACAGATATATAAATAATAATAACATTGATTTCGATTATATTATTATTTGTATTTATTTTAGTATATATTTTATAGTTAAGTGCACTCTACATTTGTTTGTTCCGATGAGAACTTCTGTGATAGGTCTACTAGAAGACGTTCTTCAGTGGAATAAGCATCCTCGTACAAAACTTAATTAAAAGTATTTTCATTATACATTCACGTGTACATAATATTTTTAAATAAATAAATAAAACAAAATAGACGTTTATCAACAATGTTTTTATCTTAAGAAACTAACCTTAACATTAGCTCAGATCGATCATATTTATTATCTTTTTTATTTTAACTAGTTATAATTAACATTAGATCAGATTGTATATCTTAATTAATTTTTTTATTTTAACAATAATTAAGTAGAAACTTTGTGTAATGTAATTTGACAAAAATAAAAATCGGATTATGTAAATGTAATGAAAATTGACAACGGTATAGATCGTTAAACTGTTGTCTGTGTTGATTGTACCGTATTGGACAAAACGCGATGATGTCATATCATTTGATTATGCTTCCTAACTCATCAGAATTTATATTCTGAAATACTCCGAAACATTATTAAAAATAGAGTTATTTAAAGATAATTGTGCAAGCAGTAATAACTTAGTGGTAATATTCCGACCCCTCATGTGAGCGGTCGAGCGTTTGAGTCCCGCAAGCATCTGTTTCTTAGTTATGTGCGTATTACAAATTAAATTAGGATTCCCCGTGCCGTGGTTGCCATGGACACATACAAAACGAGCGCACACACATCTAGACCCCGAAACAGAAATTCAAATTGATCATCCAGATGTCTGCTCAACCAGGAATCGAACGGGAAACCCTCTGCGTGTCAGACCGGCATGGTTACCATTGAGCCACGCGTCATCAAAATACATCTATAAAAAGGCGGAGTACCGCTGAGTCGACGAGTACCAAAGATTTTGCCATCCACTAAACAGTAGGCATGGCGCCCATTGCACGTTTTTACATTATATAACAATATTTTAATGAATATTGTGGTATTATGCGTAAATATTACCAATTTGGATTTAAAAGATCTTTTTAAACATATAAAAATTAGACAAACAAATTATGTTCCTAAACAACTGAAATAGTTGCAATATTGTGTCACAACCGTTTACGTCAACCTTAATAACCGGAAGTTATTAATCTCCTAGAGATTAAGACCGCAAAGAGAGAATCCTTGACACTCGAATAATCCCCCCTTTTCCCTCTCCTCTTGGTACATGGTCCTGTAGGGTATTAGGTTAGGCAGTGTAAGTATTCCTCCTCCTCTTTCGACTTTGCAAATACTGCAGACGACCGCGGCAACGAGGAGTTCACATTAATCCTATAAAATGTAATGTCTCTTAAATAATTCCCACACATCTCTTCACGTGTGAACATCATCGCTCCACGATATTGATGAGCACAACGTGTTCCCCTCGCACCATGATCTGGGGCATGTGTCTGGTGCACTCCCACACACCGCCGCCAAGCGGCGTCTCCGTCACCATGGGTACGTGAGATATACCCGCCGCCGTGCCTTTGGGTACGGGTGTACCTGTGGGAAGAACGGTTCTTGCTTACATCGCACGTTGATAGGCCTAAGCGGGATACGGGCTTGAAGACGTGTCTACAGATAATAAATTTCGTAACACAATTACAGACGAGCAAATATACATTACTTTTTTATGTTTAGAGAGGAGCAAATGAGCTTGCAAGCCATCTGATGTTATATGTTTACTTCAGCTTATGGACATCCACATCTAAACTCAAAGAGAACTGTAGCTCTATCGGAGACCGTACGTAGATGCCTCAGCACTTCTGAGGACTGAAATGATCGCCTCATTGTATGTGTGCCGGACAACCGCACCGCAAGAACCGAACGGGATTGTCAGTGATAGAGGTTCAATTTACGAAAATATTTTACTGTGTTGATTACGTGGTTCCAAAGCAAAATGTTTTTACAAATAATTTATAGAAGCGAACTAGCCTACTAATTACACTACTCATTTTTAAAGACAAGACAAGGAAGTTTATTAAAATATATAAATAGCGACAAAAGTCAAGACAAAGTTTCAAAACTTGCCCTTTAAATAAAGGTACCGCAAATAATTTATTTAACTCCAAAAATGTTGAACATTTGCGATTAAGCTATTTTGTTCCTTTTTTCATTTTGAGACCCCGAAAGGAATCTCTACTTAGGTCTGTTTAGTCTGACAGTTATAGCCTGGAACTGATCAAGGCAATAATGAGTAGGCATCTTCAAACAACCGTGCTATATCATAAGGCGCATCTGATATACCGTCAGATAAGATTGCGGCGAAACGCAAGCATCCTTATAAAACTCTATGAACCACTATAACTACAAGTATATAGTAAAAAAACTAGTAACTAATATTCACCGTGTGAATTCAATGAGTTCGTGGATAAAACAACTGTAAAGCTACAAATTGTATAATACTTCACATTAGAGACATATTGAAGTCGTACCCAGGGCAGGCGGAATCTTTCTCTTCTTCACGGCTTTCCGTTTCCACACTTCCAGGACGTCCGTGAGAGCGAGGTTCCACTGCTTGTCGAAGGCGACCAGGTTAGCGTGCAGCTCTCCCCTCACCCCTGTAGCGTTACGGGTTATCACCTGCAGACAAATCCTCCGTTTACTTTTTATTACAAGTAACAAAACAACTGAACGCGTCAATCCATATAAGACAATATGGTGTTTTCTTTTTGAAGATTAGCAAAGGAGCGGGCACGCCATCTGATATTATATTAAGTAGTCACTGCAGCCCATGAACACCCACATCTAACCTCAAACAAAACTGAAGTTCTAATTGAGGTAGTACGTACATGCGTCACTACTCTTGAGGATTAAGATGACCGCACCTCTCCAACCGAAACACAAAAATTGCTTCACGGCGGATTATGAGGGCGGCGGTGGTACTTCCCCGGACGAACTATATTCTAACACCTATTAAATGTACTGAAACAATTGTACAAACTGGCGTCGCCACGTCGTACGCCCCCACGGCAGCCTAAATATTTGGACAGTTATTAACGTCAAATTCGGTTTCGGTAAAGTATTACGTTATTTGATGGTTATCAAACCAGGAAGTAGATATTTGAAGTTAGACAACTTGAGACCGCGGTGACAATCGAAATAACAATCCCACCGATTATCACCACCCGCCCTCAAGTGCTCTCCACCCCACCAGACACACGTGCAGTTGCAGATAGGTCCAGACACATCCGGTTCCCACCACCTCGCAACCGGTGTGTCGTCAACGCTATACTGTTAACGTGCAGTGTTATCGCAAAGGAACTTTATCAGTATGGACGTCAAGTGACAATGCATTCGGAATCTATTCACAATTAATAATGTTAATCGTTAGAAGGGTGCCGATTGTTTGAAGTGAATAAATTTAGAAGGATATCAATTGAACAATTTAAAATTTCCGCCATTAATAATAATAATAATAATAACTTACAAAAAACCATTACAGATAAAATTAACAAATACACCGAACTAAAAGAAGAAATCAGAAGAATATGGAA
>DWKL01000068.1:0-26869 GCA_018249415.1 Phareas burnsi | reverse complement strand
AAACATCGTGAGGAAATCTATACATCTGAGAATTCTTTGTCAGTTCTCGAAGTGTGTGAAGTCTTCCAATCCGCATTTGGCTAACGAAAGTAAATATGCCCATAGCAGAACATTATGACCTAAGAGATAGCTATTCTGCAGTTGTAAATAGAGAAGGTAAAACTAGATTTACAGGTAGTAACAATTCAGGTAACAAACCAAGACATGCAGACGATAAAGAGTGGTATTATAAGAACTATAATAATTCAAACTTAGAACCTTATGTGGCACCTGGTATAAGTAATTCTAAAGCTAAGATTGTTATCAGTGTACAATTCATAATATTTAATTCTGTTATTTCAATTGCTGTATAGATTAATAAAGAAATAAATAATAAAACATATAAAAGATTCATTTTCTTATTTCAAATAATAATTAATATTTTAATTTTTACTAAAATTTTTCAAACATTGTTTTTGATAAAATAGTCTCTTAATTTGTCCAGAGCCTGGTACCGATGAGATATTTTGTTCTTTTCGTCTTTGGACATTTCTGCAAAAGTTACATTATAGCCATCCGGTTGGAAGATGCAATCCCATCCAAAATCTCTTTTACCACGTGGAGACACGATCCTTCCTTTGGTTCTGCCTTCGAACAAGATCACATCTAAAGAATCTTTGTTTGCAGCACAATATGCGAAAACGCAAACCGCTTCTGCTGATTTATCTTCCCATCCAGTGAGTAGTTTCGTCAACCCCTCTGGTTTTAATTTCTCCAAAAACCACTTAATGTAAGGACCAGGTAGACCATTAAGAGCATTGAAACATAGAGATGTATCTTCTACCACTACAGGCTTTTGTAATAGTCGCGCTGCTTCCTGGCACTTTTTTATTGACACTTCGTCGATATCACCTTGTAGCTCTGGCAGATCCAACTTATGACTAATGACTTCTAGAGGAAAAGTATTCCCTAATATGGTACGTACTTCTTCCAATTTTTTTGCGTTTCCTGTAACGAAGGTAAGAGTTCTGTGTGCCATTGTAATACGCTAATTTTATTATTTTGTGAATCAAATACAACAAGTATATCTAAACTATTCTGTTTGAACTCAAATCGTGGCAATTTATGCAGCCTTATATAACGAAATCCAACGCATTTCAGATTTTCTGAACGGTTAGTCCTTAAATCATTACAATTCGGGTCCAGACAACTATGTTGACATTGACATAAACTATGTTGACATTGACAATCATAAATGACAGCATAGTCCTGATAGGTTTCGTTTAGTTTTTTTATATACATTTTAACGTCATAAATTCTCTTCTTTCGCCCTCACATTTTACATACAATGTTGATAATGAACTTACACGTTTTTTTTTTTGGTAAATTAATGCGTTTTAACAACTCGTTAAAATTGCATTGGCAAGTTTTGCACGACCCAATGATTTTTATTGGTTGATATACAATAATCGCAACAAATGAATTTCTATACCCCGATTTTAAGCTAACTCTGGATGTTGATAAATATTTTCTATAGGCCTATATTTACAGTAGATGCGTAATACTGTAACTATAAATGAATACGATTTAAATGTCTAACTGTTCTTTAAAAATAACTTAAGGTTGACCTCTGTGTTCATCATATCTTACTATACAGAAGATGATTTGAATCAATATTGATATGGTTCCACTTTGGATCTGGGTGTCTGTTTGTGGTATCCACAACGCAGAAAATCCTAATATTCGGATATGAGTTTAGAAAATGTCTATTTATAAAAAAAAAACTAAATTTTCTTAACCTGTATGCTACTGGATACGGCCTCTTTATGTAATATTCCTGGGCTAAAATCACTCTACACAATCAGTGAAGATCTGCATCATGTTTCACCGCGTTGTCACAGTCACCGTGCACGTTGCTTCAATTATTGGAAAGAGACATAGTTTAGTGGCCAATTTGTGTCGGATGTTTTCAAACCGCATATATAGCCTCCCACAATATTTCATTATTCATAACAATAGATAAGTCTCTAAGTGTTGCCACAAGCCTAGTCTAGTTAGCGCCTTGAGCGAAATACTTTATACTTAAAAATACCTATGCCGCTCGGCAAGTTAAGTTAACGATAGCGCCCGAACCAAAAAGCATAATAATATAGGCCCGAACTACCAAAGAGTATAATAATATATAGGATATATGTTGATGTAGTGTTCTATAGCATTAGGCTAGGTTATACTTCGCTGAATCTCGAGTATTTATAACCAAGCCAATATTAAGTTTTAGACTAAGTACCAACTTATACATTTACTTTATAAAAAGATTGAAGTAAATAATAATATGTAAAATCATGCCACTGACTAATCAAGGTATTAGCGATGTTGCCATGTTATTTACTTTTATGATTATGATGACTGTCAAATTTTCTCTCATACGTCATAAACGTAGAAATACAATAATTTAGCATTGCATTGCAAAGCAATATACACCGGTTAATATTTTTCTTCTAATTCATTTAAACAGTAGCTTATTATATATAGGGTTTTCTAGTTTTGCGATTGTATTCGCATTTAATCCTAAAAATGCCTAGTCAAGAAGTTGTGACCACAAAGGTAGTGGTTCATCCACTAGTGCTGTTAAGCGTCGTGGACCATTTTAACCGTATGGGCAAGATAGGTAACCAGAAGAGAGTTGTAGGTGTTCTACTGGGATGTTGGCGGGCCAAAGGCGTCTTGGATGTTTCAAATAGTTTTGCAGGTTAGTTATTTTGCTTAGATTAACTTAAGAATTATATTATAATTAATTTCCAATGGACAAGAATGTAATATACAATACAACTGATTCAATTGTTTATTGAATGTAGGTATTACTTTTGGTTTTAGATGACACAGTGTTACTATATCTATACAGAACTAGATTAGCTATAGTTCATTCAACTCTTGAGCTATGGTTAGTGCTTAAGTCTTTCTTACAAGAACGGGCTGAGTCTTTAAATATCTTTTTATCTAAAGTTGATCTAGAATAGGCAATGTACACAAGACCATTTAATGCTATACTTTTACAAGTAAATCATAGTGAAATGTGGATTGGTAGACTTCACACATTAATGTGAAAATTTATGAAAACTTGGTATGTGGGTTTCCTAACAATTCTAATTATGCGATGCATACTCACGATATGCGTTTTTTTAGCAGTACCAGGGAGGGTCGCAGTGGTCTTTATAGAGAATTCTCAGATGTCTCAATGTTTACCTTTACCCTTACAGCAAGTGGTAATTAATTTGTAATATGCATATAGGTTTGAAAGATCAAAAGGGCATGTAGGATTAGAATCCCAGCCAGCCTGAGAATCCGAATATTGATCATTAGGCTATCACCGCTATAATTTAGCACAATTTTATTTTTCTATAACAAATATATTTTATTATTTCTAGTACCGTTTGATGAGGATGATAAAGACAAGTCTGTCTGGTTCCTAGACCATGACTACTTGGAGAATATGTATGGCATGTTCAAGAAAGTCAATGCAAGAGAGAAGGTAGTTGGCTGGTACCACACTGGCCCAAAACTGCATCAGAATGATGTCTCGATCAATGAGCTGATAAGACGTTACTGCCCCAATTCTGTCCTAGTTATCATTGATGCTAAGCCAAAAGATCTGGGACTACCCACGGAAGCATACCAAGCTGTGGAAGAAGTTCACGATGATGGCAGTCCTACAACGAGAACATTTGAACATGTGCCCAGTGAAATTGGGGCTGAAGAGGCCGAAGAAGTTGGTGTTGAGCATCTCCTGAGAGACATTAAAGATACAACAGTTGGTAGCCTCTCCCAGCGCATTACTAACCAATTGTTAGGTCTTAAAGGTTTGCACTCACAATTAAGTGAGATCAGGGACTACCTTATCCAAGTTGGTCAAGGCCAATTACCGATGAACCATCAAATCATCTACCAACTTCAAGACATCTTCAATCTTCTGCCAGATATTTTCAGTGATAATTTTATTGATAATCTTTACATCAAGACCAATGATCAATCCCTTGTAGTATATCTAGCTGCTCTGGTCAGATCAATCATTGCTTTACATAATTTAATTAACAACAAGATCACTAATAGAGATGCTGAAGAAGGCAAGAAAGAAGAAGCAAAAGATAAGAAGGAAAAGAAAGATAAAGATGATAAAGAGGAGAAGAAAAGTGATGATAAAACAAAAACAGAAAAGAAGGAAAAGGAGGAAAAGAAGAAGTAACATATAATTTTAAAATAGCTTAAGTTGTTTGTAATGGTCTATTATTTTAAATAAACTGTATCACTAATTCCATATATTATCTTTTAATTAAAACAATCTTACTTAATATCAAGTTGTAGAAAATATTAATTTGATATTATCTTTCAAGATTAGTGTGATTGACCAACACCATCCTAAGTGTTCATTGAGTGTTTATACATACTAAAATTGTATTATCGCCATATTAAGCGCGATATTTATCATATAACACTATCTCAAAATATTTGTGATAAGGAACACTTATTATCAGTATACAATATGATAGATTATCTGGAACATTGATAAATGTTCGATAGTCTACCCGGAGGAGTTGCATTGCATCTATGTGTAGTGGACAATGGATATATTTAGAATTTAAATTTAACAATCTCAAAGCCTAGAGTTATTAAAAATGGTGGACCGGATACAGTTGTCGGTAAGTAGAGTAATCAATTGTTAAATATGGGTAGATTACTCTGTATCACCCGTTTTGCAGAGTGGTCACTTTGTGGCAGCCATCAAGGTTGTAAAAGTCTACGGTTCGATTACGGCGACATTACCGCAGCACACGAGCTGTGTTTACCTAATTAGGCATTAAAATTGGTGCTTAAGGCATTGTCATCTATGATCGACTTAAAGTAGGATTCCAGGATTCCATTGGTTTCATTCCGAAGGGATACATATTTCTGCTTTTAAGAGCAATATTACGTGTTGTTATGTTTTGGTTTGAGTGTTGGTAAAGAGATTGGTGAGGGACATTTTCGCCTCACTTCTAAGTATACCCGATAACCACACAACTGCAACTAAAACAAGAATTTCTTCATGGTGGATCATAAGGGCGGTAGTGGTACCTCCCAGTAGAGCAATAGTTCTACCACCTATAAAATAGTTGTATTACTGATGCTCAAAGGCGTCTATTACCAAACTCAAAAAAATGAAGATTCATATATGAGGTCGATCATAGATGCGTCGCTGCTCCTGAGAACTAAGCTAGAACGCCTTGTACTAATATTTCTATTGTATTGTTAGTACTTCCAACTTTGTCCTAAGGGGTAGCAATAGATCGAGGCCGACCTCAAGGGACTTTATATTTGGCATTAAATACAGATATCAGCATTGCAGTGATCAGGTAACATCAAGGGCATGTCTATTTTCTGATTCTAATATAGCCACTCTTTGTCTTATTCTCTCTCCTTCTCTATTTAATGTTAACCAATAAATGTTTTTGCTCATAATTTATGATTTGAATTTATCCAATGGGTTTTAGATTAACAAATGGGACGATTTGACGATTGGAGATTTATATTGTCTTTTTATGGAATTATAGGAGCTGGTCTGGCTGAAACCAGAGGGACAGTCCGAATTCGATATACCGGTTGCAGTAAAAATATTGAATCGTTCTGGCGGCAAAATTCAAGTGCAAGATGATGACGGCAAAGTTTTCTCCACATCTGTACAGAATGTGCTTAAGCCTTTACACATTACATCCAACAGCGTCACTGGAGTGGAAGACATGATCACACTTGCGGAACTTCAAGAACACACAATTTTGCGGAACCTACATATACGTTACAATCAACAGCTTATTTACGTAAGTTGTAATACGAGCTATACTTAAAATATGGTTATGTTTCAGATTAAGTATTGTTTTTATCGGCAGGAAGTTTAAAGTGAATTGTATGATTGTTTTGTGGCTTATTATAAGTACGTACTTACCTACCAAGTTATCTAGAAAAATGTCCCGTAGTTCCTACAATATGAGATAGTATAAAAAATAAGTACCTATCTACTGTAAATGCTTAATACTTATAGTTGTGTCACAATAAGTGTAGGGTTTATGAGTCAATATAAGTTATTTACTATAATTAAGATTATTTATACCTAGTGTTAATATGTTTGTAGTATCATATTCTTAAAGAGTCGTAATGGACGACTTCAGGTACCTCCTGTTTTATAAATATCTCTGTCACTGTCTAACATTTGTTACTTTAACATTGATGGATTGCTTTCTTATTTGGTACTTACATTACATAAAAAAAAGCTAATTTCGTCATTTAGATGTCTTTATGAGGAAGCTTTATGAGAAATCGGACCTGTTTGGTGCATATTATGGCAAGCGGATATGGGGACCATTACTTACCTACACACTAACATTATTTATCTACTAATTATTTTTATTATGCGAGAAGAGTAGCAATGGAGCGTATAGGCTCTACATACATCTAAACTCAAACAGGACTGAAACCCAATCTAAGTAATTTGACTAAATATGTACCTTCTAAACAAAAGTGCTCCCTTATTAACATAACGTAAGATCAAAATAAGTATTTTTATTATTTATTGATTTATTCCTTGCTTACGATCAATATTTTACAATTTCCGAACTTATGTCATAATAAATAGAATATGCTCCTGAATAAATCTTTTTTTTTAAATATATCTAGTTCTTATATATTTTTTAGAATAATATTGAATTTTTCGCTTTCAGACATACACTGGCTCAATGTTGATAGCTATAAATCCCTACGAAATCTTACCTATTTACACAATGGACCAAATACAATTCTATCAAGATCGAAATATAGGGGACATTCCGCCACACATATTTGCTATTGGAGAAGATTCATATCGAGTATTATTAGAATCGTCATCGAACCAGTGTATTGTGATAAGGTAATAATATACTTACCTAAGTTCTTGAATATAAATTCGTAGGTATATAAATTTATATTCATACATATAGAAAAAAGATTTACATTTATCGGTTATTAATTCTTGATTGATTTTGATTGATGTACATATATGCATATATTAAAGTATGTATATTAGTAATAATTGCCCGTGTTTTTAATTGATTTAAAATTCCAGTGGAGAAAGTGGTGCTGGGAAGACAGAAAGTACCAAATTATTACTACAGTATCTAGCTGCAGCAAGTGGAAAACACTCATGGATTGAACAGCAGATCCAAGAAACAAATCCTATATTGGAAGCTTTTGGTAATGCCAAAACAGTAAAAAACGATAATTCGTCTAGATTCGGAAAATACATCAATATTTACTTCAGCCGTGAAGGAATTATAGAAGGTGGCAATATCGACCAGTACCTTCTGGAGAAATCGCGAATAGTAATGCAGAACAAAGGCGAAAGAAACTATCATATATTTTATTCACTTGTTAACGGCTTGTCGGCTGATGAAAAGAAAAAGTTGGAATTAGGCCGACCATCAGATTACGATTATTTGAATTCAGGGAACATGGTCACTTGTGACGGACGGGACGATGCTTTAGAATTTTCTGACATTAGATCAGCGTTTAAAGTGCTTAATTTCTCAGATAGTGAAGTATGGGGTATATTTTGTCTACTCGCTGCAATATTGCATTTGGGGAACTTAAAATTCAAGTCTTTCAATTTTAACAACATCGAATCATCTGAGGTAGCTGATCCAATGAATGCCAATAGAATTGCTACATTGCTTGGTGTGAACAAATCAAAGCTCTGTGATTCTTTAACGCGAAAAACTCTAGTAGCGCAGGGAGACAAAGTGATTTCTACATTATCAGCAGCTGCCGCAGTCGAGGGTAGGGATGCCCTTGTGAAAGCGATTTATGGACATATTTTTGAATACATAGTTGAAGTTATTAATAGAACATTGCACCAAGAACAGCAGCTTTCCAGTGGATTCGTCGGTATTTTAGATATTTTTGGCTTTGAAAATTTCGAATCGAACAGTTTCGAACAGCTCTGCATAAATTACGCCAATGAAAATCTCCAGCAGTTCTTCGTGAGGCATATATTTAAATTAGAACAAGAACAATATGCAAAAGAAGGGATAACTTGGATAAATATTAATTACGTAGACAATCAACAAAATCTAGATTTGATTGGTTTGAAACCCATGAATTTGCTTTCACTTATCGACGAAGAATCAAGGTTTCCCAAAGGGACGGACTTAACGTTATTGTCAAAATTAAATAACAATCATAGCACAAAATCTTGTTACATTACACCAAAATCGACACACGAACACCGATTTGGAGTAAATCATTTCGCTGGGGATGTATATTATGAAGTCCAAGGTATAAAATTGTTTTGTAATCTTATTTACATATGACTCCTTTCTCACATAAACGAAACCTTTCACCCAATGCTGATTGTTCAATTATTTTGTTTCAGGTTTCTTGGATAAGAATAGAGATATGCTAACTGCTGACATTAAAGAAATGATTCTTGATTCAAGTAATCCTTTCCTGAAAAACATATTCCCAATGAACTCAGTTTCTTCTCACAGTGGAAGTCGCAAGAATGTGTCCTTAAGTTATCAATTCAAGACATCTCTCGACGCTCTCATGAAAAGTCTTTATGCGTGTCATCCATTTTTTGTGAGATGTTTAAAGCCAAATGAATTCAAAAAGCCCAGGGTATGTAGAGGAATCATTAAATGATTTTACCCAACTCATTAAATATGTATAAAATGCTTATTTTCTTTACAGCTTTTCGATCGGTCCTTATGTGTTCGTCAGCTTCGGTACGCTGGGCTCATGGAAACAGCAAAAATAAGACAAGCTGGTTATCCTATCAGGTATTCATATTCCGAATTTGTACATCGTTATCGCCTTGTTGTTCCTGGTATTCCACCAGCAGAAAAAACTGATTGCAAAAGTGCCTCAAAGAAAATCTGTACTGAAATTTTGAAAGATCAAGAATTCCGACTTGGTCATACTAAAGTGTTCCTAAAGGATTACCATGACGCCATTCTCGAGGAGATTAGATACAAAAAGATTTTAACGACCGTTATAAGAGTTCAGGCAAATGCTAGAAGATTTATGCACAGACTGCGGTTTTTGCGTCTGCGAGCTGCTGCCATCTGTGTACAAAAGCATTATCGTGCTCGTGGATATAGACAGCGATTCCTTGTAATGAGAAGGGGCTATTTGCGATTGCAAGCTACTATAAAATCAAGGGAATTGAGAAGAACCTTCGTTAATCTGAGAAAATTCTTTAAGAATATACAAGCCCACTCCAGAGGATATCTTGTAAGGAAATTGGTTAACGAGAAAGGCCAAATAATTAAGGCGAAATTAGTACAATTCAAGAAAGAGAAGGAAGAAAGTCAAAGTGACTTGAAAACTGCAGAAGATGAGTACGAAAAGAAGTATGCGGAGCTTATGAGATCAATATGGATTGCGAAGGATATCGTTATTGAAAGCAATGTGCAGAACACTACCGTCATTGATGATCGATATGTTGATGATGTTTTCGGTTTCCTCAAAGATACTGCAACTCCCGCAGGAACAGTCAGGGGAGTTGGATTTGGAATGGTAGGATACTCTCTAATAATTCTATTGTAGTCTTTCTCGCTACACATAGTTAGCAATTCTCAAGCAATTCCTTTAGCGATATTTTTGGTTTAAGTGGTCAGTCTTTCTCAGTATACATAATCAGTAATTCTCAAATTCCTTTACGATATTTTTGGGTTGAAATGGCCAAGTTCGGATCCGTCATAGTTTTATCTTGTGCAAACCCCAAAATAAGTAGATAGATGGAAATTGGAGTGGGTATTTTATTGAAAGGTTGTGAATAATCTGTTTTAAACTTTAAATTTCTAAATTAATAAACCTAGTAACTTGCAGCGATCGTGTACCTAAGCGGTCACATGTTAATCACATAGATAAAGAATTGTTATTTATATCGATCAAAAATGAGTATCGGGTAATGGGTATTTTTTTTCTTTTAGAGGAATAGCAGCACGAGGTCAAAATGATTATGGAATCCTTCATTACATGTGGCCCGACAACGTATTTGTATTTTTTTATTTATATGCATTGATGTTTTAGGCGACACCCGAGAAGCCTTCATTATCTGCAGTCATACCATTACCTCAAGAGCTGAATGATGAACCATTTGACGAGTTCAATTTTAGAAAATTTGCGGCGACTTATTTTGCAGGAAATATGAGCCATCAGTATTCCAGAAAACCATTAAAACATTCTCTTCTTGAAATGCCTTCTCCCATGGACAAAATAGCCGCCCAAGCTCTCTGGATCACCATACTAAGATTTATGGGAGACATGTCGGAACCCAAATATGTGGATGACAAAATTGATAATATTCCAATCATGACTAAATTAACAGACACTCTTGGTCGCGCTTTTCAAAAGAGCAAGGAATTTGAAGTAAGTCCTATTTGAAAAGTAATTAATGTTAATCCTGACATTTTTCCTTCAAATAATTGAATAACTAAGAAAATACGGAATATCTAAAATTCAAAATAGGTTCTACTGAAGTGCTTTTAACTTAGTTGTTTTAGTAAATTATAAAAATCATTCTAAAATTTCAGGACTTTTTGGCAAATGACAATTACCAAGGTAAACCAAATAGAATTATACAAAACACTTTAAAGAGACAAACGAAATTAAATGATAATTTCGTTAAAAGTTTAATGAACGATGAATTGACAAATGAAATGTATAATAACTGGCTAAATGCCCGAAGGAGTACGAATTTGGAGAAACTACACTTTATTATTGGCCACGGCATCATAAGGAAAGAATTGAGGTAAGGAATAAATTATAAACAAGTTGAATACCCAATAAATATTTGTTGTGTCTTATCAACGTCAATATCTTAACACTAATTAGAAAGTGTAGGTACAGAGCTTGGAGATTGCATATGCCATAAATGTTTATGAAATAATCGGTTCTTGATGACAAGATAAACTTCCATGAGGTAAATACCTTATTTTACATATATAACTAATCAAATTGTATTTTCGATTATTACAGGGACGAGATATTCTGCCAATTGTGTAAACAACTAACTAATAATCCATCAAAGGCTTCACATGCCCGAGGTTGGATTCTGCTATCATTGTGTATAGGTTGCTTCCCGCCTTCGGAAAGATTTGTTAAATACTTGCGTTCTTTTATTCGAGAAGGACCGCCAGGGTACGCGCCATATTGTGAAGGAAGACTTATAAGAACGTTCAAAAATGGACCTCGTACACAACCTCCCAGCTGGCTAGAATTACAAGCAACTAAAACAAAGAAACCAATCCTTCTCACAGTTACATTGATGGATGAATCAATGAAGACAGTGCAATCAGATTCAGCCACAACATCGGAAGAAATTTGCCAGCAGATAGCAGATAATATCGAATTAACGGACACGTTTGGTTTTTCGCTGTATATAACGCTGTATGACAAAGTTCTCTCATTAGGAAGCGAAGGTGAACACATTATGGATGCTATATCTCAATGCGAACAATTTGCTAGAGAACAAGGTACTCCAGAAAAGAATGCTCCATGGAGATTATTTTATCGAAAGGAAGTTTTTACACCGTGGCATAATCCGGCTGATGATCCAGTAGCTACAAACCTTATATACCATCAAGTAGCTAAGGGCGTGAAATTTGGTGAATACAGATGTAATTCAGAAAAGGACTTGGCTATCATAGCAGCTCAACAACATTATATCGAATTTGGACATCGTATAGATCCAAATATCTTGAGAAAAGTTATCGTCAACTATATACCAAACCATTTTATACATTCAAATGATGCGGCTTTGTCTAAATGGGAACATCTCGTAACAAAATCATTCGAGTCTTCGCAAAGCATACAATCAAAAATAGATCCATTGAGGTGCAAGGAGGACATCGTCATTTACGCAAAATTGAAGTGGCCGATGATGTTCTCTAGATTTTTCGAGGCTATAAAACTAAAGGGCGAAAGTATTAACAAAGACATTGTGATAGTAGCCGTTAATTGGACTGGAATATACATAGTCGATCAACTAGAACACATCCTACTCGAAATATCATATCCAGAAGTTACATACGTTGCATACAGTGAAGTTAAAGATATCGAAAATATTGGCAGTATAACAATAAGAACAATACAACAAGAGGAGTTCGTCTTCCAAAGTGTAGACGCAAATGAAATGAGCTCACTTATTATATACCTCATCGATGGATTAAAAAGGCGATCTATTTATGTCATTGCTCAGAGTGATTCGCAAGGATACGGAGATGCAGCATCTTTCTTGCAATACAAAACGGGAGATCTTATTACATTATTGCAAGATTGCACTGGTGAGACCTTGATGCATGCTACATGGGGGCATGGAATGTGTAATGGTCAAGAAGGACTGTTTCCGACTGAACAAGTATATATACTGCCTACGATATCCATGCCAACCACTCCTATCCTCGAAATATTTAAAAAAGGCAAGGTAAATAATGATAAGAAGTCTCAATCAAAGTATAATACTTTTCAAAGAAAGAGAATGTATACTCTTGAAAAGTATGCAAAGGAACATTTTAGAGAAAATATTGATATAAATACAACAATATCCAGACAGTCGACGTTAACAACCGCTAAAAAGACAATAGTAGGTGACCTTTGGGCTCACACCAGGGAACCGATACGTAAGCCTTTGCTGAAGAAATTAACAAATGATGACAATCTTATGAAAAAAGCTGTTGCATGTTTCTATGGAATTCTTAAGTATATGGGAGATATGCCAACTCCGAAGCCAAGATCTTCTACAGAATATACAGATGAGATTTTTATTCCTGCTGTAACCGATGCCAATTTAAGAGACGAAGTGTATTGTCAAATTATGAAGCAGTTAACGAATAATAGGATACAACTAAGCGAAGAAAGGGGGTGGGAACTATTATGGCTTGCTACAGGCATTTATGCATGCGGTCCAGTCTTACTGAAGGAACTAGTGGAATTTTTAAAGACAAGACCGCATCCTATAGCAAAGGAATGCCTTAAACGTGTATTCAAAACACAAAAAAGCGGACCGAGGTTATATGCTCCATACGTTGTTGAAGTTGAAGCGATTCAACACAGGAGTATGCAAATTTATCACAAAGTTTATTTCCCCGATGACACAGATGAAGCGTTTGAAGTAGATTCTTCTACAAAGGCAAGAGATCTTTGTGAACAAATTACTGGACGCCTTAACCTGAAAAATAGCGACGGTTTTAGTTTGTTCGTCAAGATTGTCGACAAGGTTTTCTCTGTTCCGGAAACATATTACTTTTTCGATTTTGTACATGAACTCGTAGAATGGATGAAGCAAACACGACCCACACGTGGAGGTGCGTTCCTAGTATTTCAATTTATAATAATGTGTTTTTATATCCCCTATTTTATGGCTGGGTAAATCCGGATTTACAAACATTTTTTTCATAATTCTCATTCCTCATTTCCATTCCATTCCATTAATCTTTTTCTATCTGCTTCTCTTTTCTTTTCATACCTCTCGATGCTTGTTTTCCATAGTTGTTTAATCATTAACATATTTCTTTCTTTTATAAAATAATACTATTAATCGCAGGAACAAACGTTCAAATGAATTATCAGATATTCTTTATGAAAAAGCTATGGATTAATACAGTTCCTGGAAAAGACAAAAATGCAGATAACATTTTTTATTTCCCGCAAGAACTACCAAAGTATCTGCGTGGCTATCATAAAACATCCAAACAGGATCTGGTGGAATTAGCAGCACTTGTGTACAGATCCAGGTTTGGTAATGATCAAACACTTTTACCACAAGTGGTCCAAATGCTTGAAGAGTTAATACCGTCAGATATGGTCAGAATCCAATCGAAAACCCACTGGAAATCTGCTATCGGGGCCGCTTATCTAAAACATGGTTCGATGTCAGAAAATGAAGCTAAAGAGAACTTCCTCAAAAAAATTTATCAATGGCCTACATTCGGTACCGCATTTTTCGAAGTTAAGCAAACTTCCGATCCGTCGTACCCTGAGATGGTAATAATAGGCATAAATAGAAATGGAGTAAGCGTTATTCATCCACAAAGTCGGGTACGTATTTAATTTTATTTTGTGATAGTGGAGAGCTGGATATACCGATTAATTTTCGATTTACCTCTCGGAAATGATGTCAGGTAACTTACAATAAGTACGATTGGTTCATAGACGGTTGACCGCTAATGGAAATTTATCAGTCTTAATTTAGTGCTTTGGGTGATTAGCGGTCTATTTGAGACGTTATCATTGTTTTTTAAGTATTAGAAAAACTATTTACTTGACCACAAACGACAAAAAGCATCGTGGTGGAGTATTTTAGAACTTCGCAAGTCTTAGGGAAAGACTTGAGCCCGTGGATACTTCTTATAGCTGTCGCCTGCAGCGGTATCTGTGCTCGCGACTCTATGTATTGATTTAAGAAACGTGTTAAGCCAGATTAACTTACACGAAGAACGCTGAGTGATCGGTTTCAGGTAGCACTATAGAAGTGTTATTTGTTTCGAGTCTGTTTTATGTTAGTTATAGAATTCCATGACATGAACTGATCACTTAATGAGCATTAGGCATTACAAAAGATATTTACTTTTAATGTTATATTTATTTCAGGACGTATTAGTTACTCATCCATTCTCTCAGATATCCAATTGGTCTTCGGGAAATACTTTCTTCCACATGACAATGGGGAACTTCCTTCGTGGAACAAAGATTCTCTGCGAAACATCCCTAGGATATAAGATGGATGATCTCATTTCATCATATATTGCAGTATTGCGTCAATCAATTAAACAAAAGCCAAGAAATGTACAATAATTCTTTACGACGAAACGAAATCAGTAGAATGGAATCATGGCGCACATAAAATAAAATCAATTCTTGTAAATAATATCAATTATGGAGTTTTATTTAACGATGACCTAGGACATAGGTTAAAATTATTTGTTTGGCAAACACAGGATTTTTTTTATATCGCTTTAAAATATTTTTCATGAATATAATCTTTCTGATCAAGATATCACAATGACTATTAGCAATATAACTCATTTATTTATGTTATTATACGTAAAGTCCTATAACACCCAATATTTAATGTGTACTTAGAAAAACTAATTACACTTAAAACAAAATAACATTGAAAAATAATCCACATTGCGGCATTTGTTAAGATTGTTGTAGAACTCGTCTGGGGAGGTATCAGCGCCGCCCACAATATTCGCCGTGAAGTCATTCTTGTGTTTCAGTTGGAGATGTTTGGCTGCCGCGATACATTTACGAGGTGACCATCTTAGGCCTCAGGAATTTTAACGTATCGACGTATGTACATAGGACTTCAATTCATTCATTCAATTCATTCACTTTATATAGGACAGGATGGCAATGACCACATAACATCAGGTGGCCTGTGCGCTCGTTTGCTTCTCTTCTCGCATAAAAGATCTTTATATGTCTATATTTAAACAGAAAATCGCTTCAATATGCTGCTCGGTTATACTGAATTTGCGGATTGGATTCCTGTTGTCTCTGTAAAAGGTGAATTTGGATAAGATTATGTAAATGGGCTATCAGGAAAAAGAAATGTAACCCCGTGACTTGTGCAGATCGTAACCAATTTTAACAGATAGACAACATGGAGTGCGGTAAAAAAAGTTTCTACCGCTAGTGCCGAGTAATTTTGGGTCCCGATCGTTACTATAGAATCTGTGATGTAATTCCGTATCACACAAAGTGATACGGAAGTATAAACTTAGTGGGCCTATAGTATAAAACTAGTAATTAAGGACACAAAGGATTTACAAAATCTGTTTATTATAATTATCCGTCGCCAAAGACTATAATAATATATAGGATAATCCGTCGCATACTTCGGCTAAAAGAAGAACATTCAAGACAGTAAATACAACTATTAAAAAACTTGCCAAGCACAATGCCAAGGCTGTCACGGCTGTCAGTAGCAATAACAAATTGACAGACAACTGTTAAATAGGCAACATATGTGATAAACAATAAAAACTTATTATATTACTTAGGCAATTGAATTGCAATGAATAAAATTTTGGCGGTCGGTGATTTTACTATTTAAATTAACATATTTCTATAACTTCCATCTTATGAAAATTATCATCAGTCTTCATTATAATTTTTTGTTCATAATTTGAGAAGTTCCACAAAAATGGAGTCAAAACTGCCGCCCCTGGCTTTGGAAAGTGGTCTAGATTTACGGTTAGTATCTTGAAATTGTTTTTATCCCATAGAAAGTGTCAACTAGCATTCAGAGTATACAAAAAAGGCTGACTCCAGATATAAGTCCCAATGCTAGTTCTGATCTTGCTTGCGAGTTTGGACCGATAAAATATCATTGGAATCAACACATGCGCAACCTTAGTTGGCTGATAATCCTCGCCTATGTAAGCCCCTAAGAATAGCTTCTAGTGTGTACATACTACAGGATTAATTCTGTTTTTATGTAACTTCCAGGCAAATCCTTACAACTGGATCGCTACTGCAGATTAATGAAGATTATGATTACATTAATTATGATGATAATCATTTCGAAGGTGATAATAAGGAGGAGAGTGAGTTATATAAAACAATTCAGCGCATTGGTGAACCAGTCAAATCTTTGGATATACTTAGAAAACACTCTGAAGATGTGGATAGAAATGGTTTTATTAAAAAGAAGATTCTGGAATATGGTGGAGGCAAGGAAATCCATGAAGGGTGCACTGTATCTGTAGCATTTTCTGGGTTCTGGGAGAATGAAGATGAGCCCTTTGATGTCCGGAGGATAGATAAACCCTTGGTAAATAAGTATTGTCTATTTAAAAGATGTCTTTGTGGCATATGTTATTTATATTTATATTTTAATATATTATTTCCAGATTTATAGTACGAAAATAGCAACTGGTAACCATTTTTTTTACCTATTTCAGTTGAATTTTAAGATTTGTATCTGATTTTTAAATCCATCCATATAAATTTTCACCCAACCGTTTCTTATTTAAAAGGTCAGTGTGACCTTTGAAAATATGATGTTGAATAAAAGGATAAAATAAAAAAAAAACAAAAATATATGTTATTATGAAATGTATTGGCACTGTCTGAATTAATTTATTTGAAATTAGTGTTTCAAACCATTTCAATTTTTACACAGGTTGTAGATCTCAAAGAGAATGGATTACTTCCTGGTCTTCAGATTGCCATAATGTCAATGTTAGTTGGCGAAATGTCAGTATTTCTCTTATCGTATCAAGTAATGTATGGAGAATTGGGTGTTCCACCGAGAATAAAGCCTAAAGCAGATTGTGTGTTTTACATTAAGCTAATTAAGAGCATAATGACTCCTGAAGAAGGGTAAGATATTTGGAATTTATCTATGGATTATTAAATAACCACCTTATTCATTTTGAGAACCCATGAAGGGCTGTGTGTCTATCGATCATGTGGATGATGAAATTAGTATTAAACTGTTTTTGTGTGCGCCTGGCAACCACCCCTCTCCAACCGAAACACAAAAATTGCATCATTATCAGCAGATTATGAGGTCAGCAGTGTTACTTCCTCGGACAAACTACAGTTCTACCACCTACCGAAATATGTAAATCTGTATTTAAATAAGAACAAATGATTAATCATGTTTTCTTAATACCCACATTTTGCTTGGTGAACCCTTTATCAAAATATTTCATAGTTGTTATGATTAACATTTGCAGGCCTACCCATATTCTTAAGGGATTTTCTTTTATGATATTTTATAAATGAAATATACATAATATACTAATTGTGTTATGGTATTTTTTGTTTTAGGAATTTGGATTTTACAGAGCCAAATATCTTTTGTAGAGTACATCGCGAGGTTAAAATGTTATATAGTTTAGGAATGTCTTCACATAAAGTTAAGAACTACACTGGTGCTATTCAATTATTCAGAAAAGGAATTTTTTTGCTACACAAATGTCGCTTGGCTGATGAAACGGAGGAAATTGTACAGGAGAAATTGTTAATCAAACTGTATACAAATTTGGCAATTTGTTACAATAAAACAAAACAACCTCTCAAAGCATGTACAGCATGTAATGAATTAAACAGACTTCGAAGTCTTTGGAATAACGGTAAGGTGCTTTTTCAAAATGCCAAAGCCCTTCGAATGATTGGAGTGTTTGATGAGGCGGAAAGAAGACTGAAGCAAGCTATCAACTTGTGTCCAGACAACGAGGAAATAAAGGCTGAATATGAGTTATTGCAAAAGACGCGAGAATCCTGCGATCAAAATAAGTTAGTCTGTGGAGAATCTTTAGAACTTCTAAGCGATACATTCAAACAAGAAGTAGATAGTTTAATAAAAAATTTCAAGGAGAATATCAATTTGTGTAAGTTGACTCTTCCTAGTAAACTTAATAAGGCAGAAATGGACTATGTAAAAGAAGTTTGTGTACGAGAAAATTTGTTTTGTAACAAAGTAGATAAAAAATATTTGTTAAATAAAGATAAAGACGAAGTTGAGGTTGATACTTAATATAAATCATATTGATTTTGTTATGTTACTTTATTGATTAGTAATTATATTTTTTGTACTTAAATTAGTGGTATGACAACTATAATTGAAACAATATTGAAATAGTTGTATTCTAATCTTTCGACGATTCGTGTGGCGCAACACTTACCATACCGCTTTGACACGCAGCGGGTTCCGGATTCAATTCCCGGCCAGGCATTATCAAAATGATGAATTTAAATTTCTGTTCTGGGTCTGGGTGTTCGTGTATTCATCTTGGATGTGTTTATAGCACTCGGCACAGTGTAAAATGTCCTAGTGGAAGGATAGGAATATAGTTATTTAAAATATGAAAAAAAAATCCGTAATGTGATTATGCTCAGTCAAACCATAAAAGTAAAACAAAAAGTTGGGTGTGTGTATATTAAGAAAACACATATTAAAATTTCAGCGCCAGCATTGCTTTATTTTTACATACCACACTTGCTGTTTGACAAGGCCTTTAAAGTGATGGATTTGTGTCAACATTTAGAAGGTTGTTATCAAGGATAAAATAATATTAGCAAGAATTTAACAATGTATAGTTTATTTAATGCATAATTACAATTTCTCGTATAACTAATAATGACTACATGCTATTGTCGGAACCATACCATTAAGTCTTTAAAATGCAAAATACTCATACAACTCTTGTGTAAAGTAAATACAAATGCAGTTGCACAGAACCAACCATTAATCTTACTGTACATGTTACCACCAAATTAAATGTTAAAGTTTTAAAGTCTGCTTTTAATTTTGTGTGGGCAGATTTAGGAGAACATTTTGTCCTTGTGGTAGGTATGTGACATTGCGTGACTTAGCCAGTTGGTAAGCGATATCTTCAGCGGCTTCAATACGGCGGAGCTCAACAAGACCTTCTCCAGCAGTGCCAAACGATTTCGCGAGTAGGATTGCAGCTTGCGCATCACCCTCGGCTGCTATGACGGCAGCTTTTTTCTGTTGTTCAGCTTTTTCTACAAGGAATCTAGCTTTCTCAGCCTCTTGTTGTGCAACTTGTTTCAATTCTACAGCCTGAGTGAACTCCTTGCCAAATGTCAAGTGTGTGATTGAGATGTCGTCTAGGATTAAACCGAACTGTGAAGCTCTTTCAGTTAAACTCTCATTTACTTTTTGGGATACAATCTGTAAAATAAAATAAGAGAAAACATTTTTATTACTTTTAAGCATTAACATTCAGAGTCAGAATCGTGTGAGACATTGTGTATTTATAAACACTGAAATAGATTAATTATAATCGACAATTATTTTGCTGCTCCAATGCAAATCAGTTAGAGAATACAGGGACAAATATAATTTAAAGTGATGCTAAACTGTAGGTTTTTCTATGTTTGATGAGTATTAAACTAAAGTGCAGGCCACCACATGTTCAGTGGTCACTGCAGCCCATGGCAATGACATCTACCCTCAAATAAAACTGAAGTTCTGTTTAAGTCATACATAAATGTGTTACTACTTCTGAGGACTGAGGTGATTGCCTAGCTGCAAGATTACCTCAGAACCGCACCTCTCCAATCGAAACACAAAAACTGCTTCACAGCAGATTATGAGTGCAGTAGTTGTTCTACCACCATTCAAACTGTAGCTCCATTTTCAGTTTGTACAATTATATTGTTTCGTATCTTTTTTTAATACATATCAATGACAATTACCTCTCTCTGTGTGATTAGTTCTCCCGCATCAAACTGTGCCACAACAGCCTTCAGCACCTCGGATGTGATGGAAGGCAGTACTCTTTCATCATAATCAATACCTAGGATGGTGTAGATCTTGGGTAGCTGATCAGGGACTGGTCTGAATAGAATACGGAGTGTGATGTTGACATTCTGCAGATCTGAAATTTATAAAATATAATTATGAATTAGTAGAAGGAAAATACTGATTATTATAACTTTTGTTATGCTACAATCCATATTGTATTACCCTGTGTGTGCGTGTGTATGTCCCGTTAATTTTCAAGTATTATAAGTTCATTTTGCTGCCAGTTCAGTATAGAGATACACCTTTTATCCTTTACAATCTAGGTTTATCCATCCAATCTGTGCATGTTTTTGTTGGTTACAATGACCACTTGACATCAGGTGAATTGCATGCATTTTTGCTACCTTGCATCCATAAAATATGGTATTAACAGATTATGTTGTATTTAGTAGGTTCAATATTTTTATAGTTGAGGGTATTTATAAAAATTCTTCGAAAAATATTTACAGATCTGTATTATTTGTAGGTCAATTACAAACCTTTGCTTCCAGTAACTGTTGGTACATTTCTAGGTCGTGAGCGAATGTCAAAAATGATAGGTTTCTGCACCCATGGGATGAAGAAATGAGTTCCTTCACCAACAACCAAGTTTTTGACACCAGCAAATCTATCAAATATTACTGCTCGATGACCACCATCAACTGAAATGTGTAAAATTCAGTATTAAATTTTGTTAAAACAACTAAGCTTAGTATTATATGTATTATAACAATATTTAACAGTAAAATTCTTTCTTCTTCTTAGACGTTTCCTCATGTCTGAGGGTCATGATCGCCAAAAATTTTCATTTCGACATATCTCCTCCAAGTTGTTCTATCTTGCGACAGGCACATAGAGTCATGTATGTTGGTACAGTAAAATAGACAACAGAAAAAGCAAACAATAACTATCAATATTTTGAGTAATTATGTATTGATTTTATAATAAACTAAATTATGTACTACATCGGCATGTGCAACTTAGTTCTAGACTAAAAGTACATTTTGATCTGTTTTCCCATATGTGCCAAAAGAAGTATAACTTTAAAATGGATCAGTGTTTAAATACTCGTTCACAGTAACATATATCTAAAAGTCTTGATATTAAATCATGATCATCATGACCATATTACTTTCCAGCTACAGAGGTTTAAGGTTTATATTATTCATTGGTTCATTGAGAAATTGTATTCAGTTGAGAGAAAAAATATTTTGAATAAGCACATGACTTTGGAAAATCAGAGCTACAGGTACTGCTCAGCCTATTCTTCTAATATAGGAGACTGAAATTCACACAGCTTTGTTGAGTATGCACTTCTTGTTTCTTCTACGTCGTTCTTCATGACTGAGGGTCGTGACCACCAAAAGTTGTGTTGTGAGTCAGGGCTCTCCAAGATTTTCTATTTAGGGCTAGGTGGATTGCTGCCTGGGTGATGCACTAGACATCTTTATTGAAAAAGGATTATATGTAGCTTTTTTGTGGGTATTGACATATACAAGGTTAAAATGCACAATCATGTGAGTACAACAGTCTGAAAAAACAGACAATGTGAACAAATTAATATATACTGCAATTACCATTGTATAGTGCAGAGTTCACAACTCCACCAACTAATGCCATCCCGAGGCCCACTTGACCGATGCGGTTAAACAGTTGCGCTGCCATTTCTGAAAATGTATTTTATTCATGTAAACAAATAATAGTAAATGGGAATATAGTCTGTTGGAATTAAATGACTATTGTATAGGGGAATATAGTCTGTTGGAATTAAATGACTATTGTATAGAAGTAAAGTTTCAAATTGGTTTTGAGTTCTACTTGAAGTTAGTTGCAGATGCGTTGTCGCCACTTACGATTGGGAAGGAAGGGTTTAGCCTTGAGAAATAAATCTGTATTCAACTTTTATTCATAACCACTTAAACCAGATCACTACAGCAATAAACGGGTAAAAGGCAGATGTGTTATATGTGAGGGAGTGGTGCTGGTGCCGTCAAAGCAAGAGGTCTACTAACTTAATGTACTATAACATTCTTTTAATAAGGAACGTCGGTCTATATTGTAATCCGAAATAAGGATAGAGGCTGATATTTTGCACTTTTTATCATTTATAGTGTTTACATATATTTCCATTAATAGCAACGCCATTGTAGTATGTACACGCTTAATACATAAGTATATAATGGTACAAATGTATTTTTAAAATTGAATAATAGTTTAAAAGATTGCGTGATTCCTTATCTAACCTCAAAATTAGCGAAACGACTGAAACAAGATTATTTATGACACATAATATGAATAAACTGTATTTTACCTCGGTAACTTTCAGATACGTGTTAAAATTTAAAGCAATTATTAACTATTTGGTATTTGTACAAGCACTAATACAACTAATATCGGTTCAAATAAGTTATTCAAGACTATCAAGAACTGGCAATTGGCGAATAAGAGTACAGATTACACAACATAAGCAGTAACCGGTAAGGGAAGAAAAAATCCACAGATTCGCTAAGTATAGTTATAGACAACGAATATCTTAGGTAAATTCAAAAAAAGTACTCTTCGAGCGTTGACTCACTGATTTTATTGATATTACATTATTATATTATACTTACGTAACATACATATTATCTTGCTTATAGCTTAGTAGCTATATTTAAAAAAGTGCGCCGCACTAACCGTAGTAGTAGAGTTTTATGAACGTAGTCATAATAAATTATACAGGTATTACGGTGATCCCCACGGAGTACCGGTCACTACCAGTCTGACATGCAGAGGATCCTCGGTTTGATACTCGGCCACGTTTTCCTAATCTAGATTCTAGCTAGGTAACCTTCTAGTACTAAGTTAGCCCTATAATATAATCCAAATATGCTCCATTTGTGAGTACCGAATGATTTATGGAGATACAACACGTACATATGTAAGGAAAAAAAGGTAGGTAAATAATTGGATTATATCCAAAAAAGCTAGTTGCATTTTGTTGTATATGATTTTTATACGAATGTGATATCCTTTCGTCAGTACCTTTAAAATTACTGTTTTTAGTTTTGGCAGCAATGTAGCGAGCTTTGACTTAGTTTGAAGAGTGTGGCAAGGCATGTGCCTTATGCCTTAATGATTATGTAATCATTGGTTTAGTAGGAGGGGAGATAGCCGTGCTCACCCTAGATTAGTCAAAAATTTGGGCAAGTAGCAATTGACAACGATATTAACATTAAAAGATGGCGTTAGCGTGGTTGTGGCTTATTAAATTATACTTGCCTAATAGATGGCCAGACAAACACGCAAGACGGTCACCCAGGTATCTACATATTTTCTGAACTTGTTCAAATAGGTGAAGCAGCAGTAATACTAAGGGTAATATAGGCCATATCGATAACGGCGGTGCCGATTTTGACACTGTTTGGTAAACAGAGATTTTCGGAGATTATAGAATAATACAGGGAATGGTATTGGGCTTCGTCACCGAGGTACAGATAATAAAATATTTCTTCAATATTGCCGATTTTAGTAGGGTTAGTAATTAATTTTTGCAAAGTCTACAGTATCCACCGTAGCTCTCCCCAAACCATGCCCATTTTAAGTACATGAAGACGTAACGCACCTAATTTTCCCTTTGAAGACCCCTGTGAAACACGATCATCTATTAGGCAAATAAGAAAACAAACCAGTAACAAAATTAGCGGGAACCAGATGGTAATTGAACGAAAAATAAACACAAACAATGAGGGGATAATCGGTCCGAGGCCGAGGGTCGTGCAGTGGGTGGCTCAATTATGCAATAATTTCCAATAAATAAATTAGCAAAGGAGACACACGATGATGATCTTAATAACTCATTACTTTGTTTGCGCAGATAATTGAGTCCAATTCCCACGGATGAATAGTTGCTTATTCTTTTTGTCTTTCAAAATAAGTGTAGAACTATTAAGTATTTATATTAGGTATAGTTATAAATGCATATAGACTTAGTGTCTAATTTACGACTGAAAATAATTATAGCGATGATAACTTCACAGCCCATCTTAAAACCTTATAAACATTCTACTGACAGAAATAGAGAGAAATGGTTTTACTTATCTTAAAATTAAACAGTTTTTATAGGTTGCAGAATTTGCCGACTGTTGGCTATTACATATATATGTACTTGGGTGACAGTGATCACTTAACATGATAGGTGGTGGAACGATAGTTTGTCCGGGGATTTACCATTACCAAAGGCATAATCTGCCATGAAGCAATTCTATTGATTCGGTTGGTAAGGTGCGGTTGCCCTGGCTTAAGGCCAGGTGACCATTTTAGTTCTCAGGAGTAGAAACACATCCATGCACGTCCTTAGATAGGACTTCAGTCCATGTCTATGTGTGTTTCTATGAGCTGCAGTGAGCATTTAACATCGCATGACCTGCACGCCCGTTTGCTACTCTTTAAACATAAAAAAAATTTGGCTCTTGGTCGTTTGCTACTTGCATTACATTAAAAAATTTAAAAAGTCAGTTATAATTATTTAGGCGGGAAAGGAAAGAATTAAATTAGTTCGAAGGTTCTTGACCATTTTCGCTACGTAGCACGTAGTTAATCTTTTTAGATATAATATCATAGACTTCTGTAGCTATAAATACGGTTATCTCAGCATAACACGTAATTTAATATTATAGATAATGTGCTCACTTTATTCATTACAGATAAATGATATTTGTGTATTCTTCGTGGCAATGAACCACAGCGAACCGACATACAACTGTCACCTTCAAAAGACGCTATGCAAAAACCTGTTTGTCTTCAATAAATAATATGAAAATAAATATTTGTTATCGTTGATGACTATTATTAATTAGGTATGCAGAGATGCATCTATACAAATAAATTTGCAAGATATATAAAAATTATGAATAATTTCTTATTTAATCTGTATTATTTTTACTTTTTTAACCGTTCGTCCGACTCCAGAGGCACCTCCACAGTTTCTGCATTATAACAGTTGGTTAAACGCTGCTGTTTTGGATTTAAGGGTGTGATAAGGGAGAGTCAGTTAAATGAGGCGGTGTAAACTTAGGCTCACAGATAGCAACGGATTTGTGGCCGACGTTAGATAGGACTTCGGTCCTGTTTGGTGTCGATTACCGATGTCTATGGGCAGCAGTGGCTACTAATATAAAGTGGACTGCAAGTTTGTTTACTGCTTTAATTCTAAAAAAAAAAGATTTGCATCTACCTATTACCGTTTTTTGGAAATGCATGAACTAATTTTAATGACGTTCGAAGCGGTACGGATTTTAGCAAATATAGATAATTTTACACTTATTTTTACTTGGAATGTTCATCTAGTAGCTTGCTTACAGTGGATCCTAGGCACTGGTAAACTTATTGAATTGTTAAAGTTATGAAAAGGCAGCAAAAACATGGCTCGGGGTGTAGTTGCTCTGGGTCTCTGATCAGCAAAGGGCATAGTGGAGGAGCAGGGTTGCGAGCGGATAGAATGGCGCGCTCCCCATTCATTTTTACGATTTGGGACGGCAACAACGTTGTTGTTTTTTTGTATTTAATGAAAGCACCAAATAGGCACACATCCCACCTGATGTCACTGCAACCCATGGACATGTGTAATCGTACCCAAATAGTACAGGAGTCCAACCTGAGACCGCTCACCGATGTGTTTCTGTCACTGAAAATGGAGTTGAAACGTTATATTATTTACTAATATGAGGCGTTTCATCTGAATTTGCTAGTACTGATAATTACTCATCATCATCAACGACCCATTGATGTCCCACTGCTGGGCACAGATCTCCTCTCAGAATGATAAGGATTAGACCATAGTCACCACGCTGGCCTAATGCGGATTGGTAGACTTCACACACCTCCGAGAACTTTGCAAAGAATTCTCAGATGTGTAGGTTTCCTCACGATATTTGCCTTCATCGTTAAAGTAAGTGATAATTAATCTCTAAGACGCACATAACTTCGAAAAATTAGAGGTCTATGCGGGGTTCGAACCCCGGCTACCAGCTTGAGAGACCGGAATCTTAACCACTAGGCTATGACTGCTCTTACTACTTACTAATATATTACTTATTAATAGTTAGTCGCTATTTTCTGCCTTACAATACCTTTTTTATTATTGTTATACATCAGATATGGGATTATTATGAAATTAACGAAAGACAGTTCAGTTTTATTTATTTCTACAAATAGATTGTCACTTTGATTCCAACGGTGTGGTTGAGTTTACGAGTATGTAGGCATATTCATTTTTGATAAAGCATTCTTAGTGCGCGGTGGACGAATAAACAAGAGTTGTTTATTTCGACCCATAAAAATGCATGTTAAAGTGCCTGACGTGAATAAGTGTTGTTTTTGCATCCCGTTACGGCATGGCATATTAATATTTGCCTACTTACATTTTGTGAGTATTCTCGATGGTACTTACCCTCGTATTTTTAATAATGAGATATCTTTCTTAGATAGATTCTTTCTTGTATTTCGGTTGGAGAGGTGCGGTTGCCAGGCACACATATAGCGAGGCGACCATCTTAGTCCTCAGGAGTAGTGACGCAT